>JACEFZ010007550.1:375000-545000 GCA_014155875.1 Cepaea nemoralis
TCATCATCCCTGCACTCCAACATCTTCTGATAAAAACAGCACATATGGGGAGTCACAAGTGTAATAACATTGATATTTGCTAATCAATAAATCGCTTCTTAATGTTGTAATAAACACTGAGTTTCGACATAATAATCCGATATTTAATCAGAAGACAGTAACCTCTCAGCAAACCGTGGTATTAGAATAATGTTTTAAGTGTCATGAATGCAAATCTGCAAACATGTTAAACCCCAGGCTGTTTATTGTGATTGAAAAGTGTCAGTGCTTCACTTCTATTTACATGTGTTGGTAATAGAAGTTTTCAATAGCAGCATCATGGATATGATTATAATAGAAATTCCATAGGATAAGTGAGTAGCCTCACCCAACAGAAGTTGAAAGTTGTCAATGTCTATTATCCCTAATGCCAGCTGGTTAGCTACATGTCAGAACTGTCTTCAGCACCATCATGGATACAATTAAATAAATATAGCTGGTTACACATTCAACTGTGTTTGTCAAACACAGACATACACTTCAATTTAATCCAGTAAATGACTGTAGAAATGTATATTATCAATGATACCACACGGTGGAAGAACTATTATTCAAGCTGTGTTTGCTTGATTGTCTATAAGATCTATTTCTGAAATGTAAGTTGTGATTGTAAATACTGTTTTTATTTCAGTGACTGGAAAAGTAATTCTCTGGGTGTCTGCCTCAATGATGCCCTGTCGGGTTGTCCTTCGGAAGACAGAGATAAGTTTTTACAAATTAGCTCAATTATATCCAACAACATTGTTACACTTGGTGTCTGTGAACAGCCTGTGGTGTGCCTGATCTCAGAAGCTTATGAGTGCATCAACAAATTTACAACAATAATGGCAGATTTTGATATTGATCATGACAACAAAACACTATGCGAGTAAGTAGTTTAATATCTCTATAATTATAAACAAATGTGTCACTTTCTTAAAAGTAATGACATTTTAGCACATAATATTACTGCTTGAGTGGCTCTTTAATACTTAAAGTATTTTATTTGAACAATTAAATGTGTAACTCATGGTATGTATGTAGGATTATTAACCATCATTGTCATATACCCTGGGCAGCCAGTTACTGAATACGAGTTCCTGGAAAAGGCTAATTAAAGTAAAATATATACATATGTAAAAAGAAAGCAAACAGTGTTCTTTGCTCCTGTAATGAGAACAGGCATTGTGACTGTGGGGAAACATCAGCAGTAAAAGAAGCAGGGGCAGGCCGAGAGAAATGTAGTTGGATGGCCAGAAGCAGTGGCATGGAAGACTATCATCAGGGATTAAGATCTGTGGAGATGCATGCATGCCTACTTTGAATGGATAGGCACGCAGCTTAGATTTAGGAAAAACAAAGGATGCACAGACGCCATTTTTGCTCTTAGACAACTTATAGAAAAATCAATCGAATTCAATGAAACACTCTACTTAGCCTTTGTTGACCAAGAAAAGGCATTTGATAGGGTAGATAGAAACAAGCTGTGGGAAATCCTTAAACAATATGGAGTGAGTACACATCTAACAAACCTATGTAGAAGTTTATACAACAACAGTGAATGCATAGTGAGAGCAACTGGAGGACACTCAGAACCCTTCACCATAAGATCTGGAGTACGACAAGGTTGTGTCCTGTCCTCTCTCTTGTTCATAACATATATAGACAACATATGTAAAGAAACCAGCCAAGCAGAGACAGCAAGAATACCGCATGACGAGAACACAGAAGAAGAACCATCTGCAAATCTAACCATTAGAGAACTCCTGTTTGCGGACGACCAAGCACTAATAGCAAAATCAGAAGCTGAATTACAAGACCACATGAATAGTCTAAACGAAATGTGTAGGGAACATAACATGAAAATTAGCACAAGCAAAACAGAGGTAATGACTATAACTAAAGAAGAACAAACAGCAACAATTCACCTAAACGAACATCCCTTGAAACAAGTAAAGAGCTTCAAGTACCTAGGAAGTATAATATCATCAAATGGCAGATCAGAAGACGAGATCGAAAATAGGTGCAATAAGGCAAATCAACTCATTGGACAAATGGTACCTATACTAAAGAACAAACATGTATCAATAACTACTAAGAAAGCACTTTACAACACAATCTTCCTACCAACTCTGTGCTACCAATGCCAAACCTGGACAATGACAGAAAAAGAGAAAAGAAAAATCACAACAACAGAAATGAGGTTCCTGAGAAGAATACTCAACGTATCAAGAAGAGATAAGATCAGAAATGAAGAAATCAGGACTAAAGTGGGGGTTAAAGCTGCTCTAGATTTTATTATAAAGCAGCAAGTCAAATGGTTTGGCCATGCAAGTAGGCTACCATTCAACAGCATGCCACAACAAGCAATGATGTACAGACCAGATGGAAACAGAGGAAGAGGCCGACCACGTAAACGTTGGACGGAGGGAATAACAGAATCCATGGGAATATCGATATACGAAGCCCATAACCGGGCACTCTCACGAAGTTTATACTTCACCTCGACACCGCAAGGTACAAGAGGAACATGATGAGATGAGATGAGATTGTCATAGTCAATCAGACCCTTTCTGAAGAATGTGTTTATCACTATAGTGTGTTCCTAGTGAGGAATTCTATTATCAAAGCTCTTCAAGTAACTAGTGTGAAATTTATTGGATACATTTGTTTCAATGTATAGTAAAGTAGTCTTCATAAACTGTAATTTACATAGTGTGTACATTATCACTCTTTTTGTTGCTGCATTAAAGTTGTGTAACTGTAATTTTTGAGATCAGAAAATAAAGAGTTGATTTGCACAATGTGCTTTATATTATTTCAGAGGGCGATTAAAATCTAAAGAATGTCTTGATGGTAACTTGTTGAAGTGCAGTGCTGATGAGGCTAAACGAGTCAGAGAAGATTTCAAGGTACAGATTTTTAATTACTGAAGCATCACTTAAAATACTCTGTAATATTTTAAAAAGCAGCTTACAGGGAACACTTTTGTCATCACATATGTTTAGTTTAATTTATTGATACTTTGGTTATTAATTTGTTACTAATTGATTGAAAGCAATAGGAAGTGAGAAATAAAATCTGGTAACTTCAAATGTTATTTGTAAAGTCAGTAAAATAGAGCATGATATGCAATAAGTCACTATCACTGAATATAAGAAAGAGGGTGCTAGTTAGTTAGTTAGTCGACAGATCATCCTCATTGCACATCGAACCATTCAGTCCATAAGTGCTTGAATCCCTTCCTCAGTAAATCCTGCAGCATGTAGCATCTAACGACACCAGTTCTGTATTGGTTTATCAATCTTCTCTGGCTTCCTATGTAGTGTTCTTGTTTGGCCACACCTCTTTTAATTTGCTGCTCTCACATCCTGACCATGGTTGTAGATTCACAGTCATCACTTGGTTCTTGCGAACGATTTACTTCTTGTAAAGCATTCAGAATGTCAGCCTGATCCATGGCACATCCACCTTCCATAGTACCCTTACCTGCACGCTTGTCATCTCGCTTATTTCCTTGTACACCCGCATGCCCTGGCACGAAAATGAAACTAATCTTTGCCAGCGGAGTCTGCTCCAGAGACAGCAACTACTCTCTTTGGATCTACCCCATCTCTATCTTCTTGGCATGCTCATTGAGTCACTAAGGAAACATGCCCTAGTGAATATCTGTGTCTCGAGCCATGTTACTGCTTTACTTACTGCCATGACTTCCCTAGTCAGGCTACTTGTGGTCAAAGCAAACTCACCAGAATCCTCCTTCACACTTCTCCCTCTGGCTGTTCCAAGATAATTGTATCAATTCACTTGTTGAAGAATAATCCCATCTACTTGTATATTACATTGTGGTATTTCGTTCTTCCTAGTGACGACCATAATCTGCGTCTTTTTACAATTTAATTCTAACCCCAGTTGTTCACTGTGTGCAACAACCGCATCTACTAATTGTTGCATACCCTGCTCATTGTCTGCAATCAATACTGTATCATCTGCATATCTAATGTTATTGATGTTTCATCCTCCAATGCTGATTCCATTCATATCTTCTACTTTTCTGAAAATATTTTCACTGTGTAGGGAAAACAGATCTGGAGACATTACACATCCGTGCCCAACACCTCTCTTAATAGGCTGATATTGTCCCACTTCATTATCAATCCTTATGGCAGCTTGTTGTTTCCAATATATGTTTTTTTATAAATAGACAGTCAACATTTTTTGGACATGTTATGAGAAGAAATGGACTGGAGAACTTAGTGACAACTGGCAAGATCGAGGGGAACAAACCAAAAGGAAGACTGAGAGGAAAATATCTGGATGGCTTGGCCACATGACATGGATGAGACAGGAACACTGAGCTGATCTACGACTCTGGTGATCGAGTGAAATGGCGAGTCATGACCGCCCACGCTTTCCGGCATGGCACATGATTGATTGATTGAATGTCTTTCCCATCAATTTGTAGATCTGCAAACATATCTACCATGCTTACATGTCTTACTCTATCGAAATCCTTTGTGTAGTCAATAAAGCAAAGATGTATATCTTTGTTTACTTCTAAAGAATGTTCAATAACTGATCACAGCATATACGTGGCATTTACTGTACTCTTTCCTTCTACAAACCCACATTGTTCTTCCCCTATTTCAGGTTGTGTTGTCTTCCTCACTCTTTGCGTGATAATTCATAGCAAAATCTTTGTGATGTGACTCATTATACAAATTGTTCTATGTTGATCACATTCCAAGGCTCCTAATTTCTTTGGGATTGCAATAAATATAGAATTACATAATTCAGAAGGTATTTCTCTGGTATCATATAATGTATTCAGCAGATGCTGTGTATATGCTGCGAACAGTTATTGAACGTGCTATAGAAGTAAACAAGGATATACATCTTTGCTTTATTGACTATACAAAGGCTTTTGATAGCGTTAGACATGCCAGCATGGTGGATATGCTTGCAGATCTACAAATTGATGGGAAAGACATTAGACTTATAAAAAACATATATTGGAAACAACAAGCTGCAATAAGGATTGATAATGAAGTGGGACAGTATCAGCCAATTAAGAGAGGTGTTAGGCAGGGATGTGTGATGTCTCCAGATCTTTTTTCCCTGTACAGTGAAAATATTTTCAGAAATGTAGAGGATATAAATGGAATCAGCATTGGAGGACGAAACATCAATAACATTAGATATGCAGATGATACAGTATTAATTGCAGACAATGCGCAGGACCTGCAACAATTAGTAGATGCGGTTGTTGTACACAGTGAGCAACTGGGGTTAGAATTAAATTGTAAAAAGACTCAGGTTATGGTCGTCAGTAGGAAGGAAGAAGTGCCACAATGTAATATACGAGTAAATGGAAATATTCTTCAACAAGTGAATCGGTACAATTATCTTGGAGCAGTTATAACATCTGATGGGAGATGCCTTGAAGAGATTAGAACAAGAATCGCCATGGCGAAAGTAGCCTTTAGCAAGATGAAAAACATTCTGACCAATAAAAAGATGTCAATTGAAACGAGAAAAAGAGTGTTGAGGGGATACATAGAGCCTGTTCTTTTGTATGGATGTGAAAATTGGACAATGAGCAGTCAAGCTGAAAAGCATCTGATGGCTGCAGAAATGTGGTTTCTGAGGAAAATGCAAAGAATACCATGGACAGACAGAAAATCTAATGACCAAGTACTACAGGAGACAAATGAACATCGTAGACTGATTAGAGAAATTAGACGTAGACAGTCAAAATTTTTTGGACATGTTATGAGAAGAAATGGGTTGGAGAACTTAGTGACAACTGGCAAGATCGAGGGGAACAGACCAAGAGTAAGACCGAGAGGAAAATACCTGGATGGCTTGGCCACATGGCATGGACGAGACATGAACACTGAGCTGATCCACGACACTGGTGATCGAGTGAAATGGCGAGTCATGACCGCCCACGCTTTCCGGCATGGCACATGATTGATTGATTGATGTTATCTTAACCATGGGCATTGCCAGCTTTCATATGTTTAAGAACATTTCGAACCTCCATCTTCAAAATTGGCGGTCCTTCATTATTAAATCGAATATCATACTGTTCATATCTGTTATCATCATAAAAGCTTTTCACATAATCTGACCATACACGTAGAATATTATCTTTTTCTATTATGATTTTGCCATCTTTAGTTTTTAGACAGCCTGCTGATGTACTTGTTCTTTTATTAGTAATTTCCTGAATTCTTCATCCACCACCTGCCTTCTGTGGCTTCTTTTGAACACTTCCAATAAACGAATATGAAATAACACCACATAATCCACATGAGAACACTAAAAACAGCGTCTCCCGAAGAATGAATGCGTTAAGTCGTCGCCATTTTAACCGGGAAGAATAATACGCATAGTTTTGTTCTGTATCCTTTCCATCCATTCCATCTGCTTACGGCTGAGTCAGGATCGTCATCACATACTCAAAAACAGATAAGACCAGACCCTCGTATAGAAGGCATAGATGGCACAGCTCACAGTTTGCTGTCACCATCACCCACATTGCAGCCAACCCCCGTTTGGTTATCACCTAGTCTATGTGCTCATTATACTTGTAAGCAAGGCTTCGATCAAAACGTATCCCCAGGTAATTCATTGCCTGTGTTCTTTCAAGTCTCTGAACACAGATGTACAATTGGTGTTGGAGTGTTGACAATATGGTTATTCAAAGATGACCATGTCACTGCTGCCTTTGTTGGGTTGACCATTGCCCCAGATTCCACACACCAAGTGCTTATGCTATTTAGTTCGGTTTGTAGTTCCACAGCAACCTGATCTCTATCCTTACCCTGAGGATACACTAACACATCATCGGCATATGATAATGTCCTCCCCTGTCCAATGATATGCTTGCTGGTAATTCTCACAATGTAGGCATTGAAAGGGACAGAAGATAATGGTGATCCCTGTGGTAGGCCAGGATATATTGTTGTTGGTTCCGAAGTCCAACTGCCACATTTAAAAACTACTTCTATTGGAAGAAAGCTGCAGCGATCCAACTAAGGAGGAATGGACTTATTTTGAGTTCAAGCAGCTGAAACATAAAAAAATCCAACAGTACTCTAGAGTACGCATCCTCATGATCAATCGCGAAGCACATGTTTCAATACCTGAGTGGAAACCTTCATAGACATCATGGGCAAAAACTGCAGCATTAGTCCAGGTTTCTCTCTCTGGACGGGGTACCCTCCAAGGGTTGGTGGAAACAGTCTTGCCTCTCTAGCTGGCTTGATATTTTCCTGGCAGTTAACTTCTCTATCAGTTGTCTATTGAATTTTGCATGGTTATTACCCGTATCCCTGAACTCTTGTGTGGTCTTTGCCAGGCTTCGGTAAGGGAATCAGATAGCTTGATGCTAGCACTCGCTATACTGTTGTTGTACATATCTGCTAGTTCCTCTAGCTTGTTGTCGGTACACATACTGATGTCACCATACCTTATACCATCTGGCCCTGGTGCGCTGTTTCTTGTTCGTCGAAGCACAGCCCTGATCTCTGTCACTGTCATTGTGTCTTCAACTGCAATGTTCTGAGCCTTACATCTATCTGAGGTAACCGCTTTGGCTAAATTTTGGCCTCTCATGTCTGTCTGGTTGCTCTGCTCTAGATAGCATTTGAAAAGGGCTTTGCCCTTATTCTCGTCAGACCTCTGTGAGATATTCTTGACTACCCAATTCATGCTTTTATGTAGTCGCCAGAACAATTTCAGTGACTTGTCTATGCTTATTCTTTGACACAAACTCTGCCCATTTTACACTTTTTACCATCTTAACCAGTTGTTTGAATTAGTTAACTTTGGTGTCCATCTATTTTTCCATTTGCACAATAAGACTAGGATGGGCAGCTATGTTCTTCTTGGATTTTTGCCATTTCCTTACAGCACCACGCTTATCCACCCAGGCCTTCTCCACCTCACAATTCCACCAAGGTGACTTCCCAGCTTTTTTCTCCTGCCATGATGATTCCTGCACTTGTCATGCCTTATTTTACTCACCACATCTTGCCCTGAACTGTCATACTTAAAGGTTTTGACCATTGACTTGTGCTGCCTGGTTCTGCTGTTGTCCACCAATATTCTGACCAACTTGCTGTCCTGGCGACACAGCCACTGTTGATACATACAAGATCAATGGTTTCAAGTGCCGCCATGAGCTCCTGCCCTGTGTGTTGGAAGAAATTTTACCCCATGATTTGCCCTTAGCGTTGAAATTGCCACAGAAAATTACATTCCTATCATGACATAATATGCCACTCAAACACTGCCATCTATGGAACCTACACACGTGTAACAGGCATAAACATTCACCAACATGAATGGTAGACTGGAGTGAACTCTAACAGCCTGTAATTGTGTCTCATCACTGTCCCACCTGGACATGTCCAGCTCTGAAACCACTTATGCTGTCTCAAATCAGAATCGCCATTCCCAGGTGTTGCCTGTCGTAAAAACATTTGACGCCGACTATCTGGAGAGTATTACGAGGCCGAGTCAATAAATAAGTCACACAGTTCTGTGGGATGGCAGGTAAATGTAGTTGGAGTTTTCTACAGGTGTCATTAGGTGACAGCAGTATTGAACTTTATATTCCCGTTCGTTAAGTGGCGCTAGGTGTCTCATGCATATGCACAGCGCATAAACAAAATGGTGACTGTACTTACGGAGTGTACAACCAAAGAGCAAAGTTCTGTTGTGCTTTTTTTTTTGTGGGCAAAAGGACTGCCTGCAAAGGACATTCATAAGGGAATGCTTCCTATTTATGCTAACTACCAGCCCGAATCATAGCGCGCTTCAATGCATTGGAAACATATTTCTTCGCCTTGTGTCAAAAAATTCAAAGTTACGCCATCAGCAGGGAAGGTTATGCTGACAGTGTTCTGGGATTGTCAAGGAGTGCTTTTAACTAATTTCAAGAAGAAAGGTGACAATGTGAATTCTGAATCGTATGTGAAGTTCTATCAATGCTTTATGATGCAATTCGAAGAAAACATCCAGGACTGCTGACTAGAGGAGTGTTGCTTCTTCATGACAATGCCAGACCACATACGGCTCAATTAACTTAGGAGAAAATTAACCAACTAAGGTGAGAGGTTCTGGAACATCCACCTTACACCCCCGACTTAGCCCCTAGCAATTTCTACCTTTTTCGTCCACTGAAAACCCATCTTGGTGGGAGACATTTCGTGAATGATGCCGAAGTTGAATGTGAAGTGAAAATGTGATTTAGAAAACAGAGCATCCAGTTCTAAGCAGCCGGTTTGGGAGGACTGATCAAACGATGGGATGAGTGCATCAATGTTGTTGCAAATTACGTTGAGAAATAAAGGGACAATATATGTATAAAAATGAACTGGTTTCAAGTTGTTATCATTTTTAGTTATTTTTCTACAGCCATTTGTGATTTACTTATTGACTTCCCCTCGTATTAACGCCCAGTCTTGTCTCCTGAAGCGCAACTACATCGTTTCTGTATACAAGGCTTTCCCAGATGGGGCCACGTTGTTTACAGAGTGTCGAAATCCTATACAGAACCAATTTTGTTGTATGGCAGTGAATCTTGGAATGTAAATGAACAAATTAGGAAGAACTTAGAAGCAACAGAGATGTCATTCTTGTGACGAATGTTGAAAATTTCTTGGACTGCCAGAATAATTAACAACAATAGCTTGAAAGAGGCTAATGAAACTAGAACATTATATGCAACAATAAGAAAGAGACAAACAGCTTTCTTTGGTCATGTGATGAAAAGAGAGACATTGGAGAACATCGTGACAACTGGAAAAATCGAGAGGAAGAGAGGCAGAGGCAGACCAAGAGAAATTATTTTGGATGGATTGAGATTGTGGCAAGGAGGAATATCATCAGCAGAGTTGATTCAGGACACCAAAGACCAAGATCTGTGGAGAGCCTTGAACACCAACACCAGCTGGCAGGGCACTTGATGATGATGATGAGTAAAATAAAGGACCATTTGCCATGCCTTGAAGGTTTTGGGAGCTAGCCACATATTTATATAGATCATTCATACTTGATGTGGGATGTGGTCAGCATCACGCTGGCCATCTTTACTTCCCAGAATTTATAAGGGTTTGCATTTGTTTTTCACTCTCTGCCTATACCCTTGTGAATAGTTAATAATTTAAAAACATATCATTAGACAATAAAAAGTATAATACTAGGCCTATGTGAATAATACTCTGTCTCTATTAAAACTGTGATCTTCTACATATAGATTATAATATATTTAAATATGATGCAAAATAACATTTTATCACCAGAAACTGTATGACAATGACAAAGTGGAGGACATATGTGAAGATTTTCAACCACCTCCACCTCCTATCTGTCCAGCCATCAAAAACAGAGAATCTACTTGCCAATTAGGTCGTGCCTTCGGTTGTATCGCAAATTTCAACTTCAAGCTACTTTCTACCAGTGATTCGCTCATTTGGAGACAGCAATGTTTGTAAGTTGAACTATACCACTTTAATTTTCCACTGATAAATTCATAAATTAGACAAATGCTCTCTAGTATTGAGATGATCACATTAAAAATAAATTGCTTAGATGATACCATTTCATGTCCTCCAGTAACTGGCCGCATAGATGTATTGATCTTGTATCAATATGCATTCAGGCACAATATTTTCTTCACATTTGACTTAATTCAGAAAATGTATTTGTTAGATAGTGATGAACAAAGACATGACGGTTACAACATTAAGTAAATCAAAACAGTGTTTTCCCTTAGTGAATTTGAATAACGAGGACACAAACAATAGATTGCATGATTTATTGCCTGGCATATATCGCTACATCTTGTTAGTTGCATACTGCAGAATTCACACCAAATAAAGTAAAATCCCTGTACAGTGAAAATATATTTAGAAATATAGAAGATATGGAAGGAATCAACATTGGGGGACGATACATCAATAACATTAGATATGCAGATGATACATTCTGGATTGCAGACAATGAACAGGACCTGCAAAATTTAGTAGATGCGGTTGTTGCACACAGTGAACAACTAGGGTTAGAACTGAATATTAAGAAGACACAGATTATGGTCATCACTAGGAAGAAGGAAATACCACAATGTGATATACGAGTAAATGGGCATATTCTTAAACAAGTGAATCGATACTGTTATCTCGGCACAGTCATAACATCTGATGGGAGATGCCTTGAAGAGGTTAGAACAAGAATTGCCATTGCGAAGGTAGCCTTTTGAGATGAAACACATACTGACCAACAAAAAGATATCAGTTGAGATGCTACGTAGAACCTATACTTTTGTATGGATATTTTGCGTGGACAATAAGCAGTGAAGCTGAAAAACAGCTTGTGGCTGTAGAAATGCGGTTTCTGAAGAAAATGCAAAGAATACCATGGACAGATAGAAAACCCAATGAACAAGTCCTTCAAGAAATAAATGAAGATCGTAAACTGATTAGAGTCATTAGACGTAGACAGTCAAAATTTTTTGGACATGTTATGAGAAGAAATGAATTGGAGAACTTGGTGACAACTAGCAAGATCAAAGGGAAGAGACCAAGGGGAAGACCTAGAAGCAAATACCTGGATGGCTTGGCCACGTGGCATGGTCGAGACAGGAACACAGAGCTGATCCACGACTCTGGTGATCGAGTGAGATGGCAGAACATGACCGCCCACGCTTACCGGCATGGCACATGATGGATGGAAAGTAAAATCACTAGATAAATCCTTCTAGCTGAAATATACACATGATCACACAGTAATGTCAATTGTCTACCATGGTATACCACGGATAGTCAGTTTAAAATTACCGTGGCAGACAATTGACATTACTGTGCGAACATGTGTTGCTCAGCTTGAAGGATTTATCTAGTTATTTTACTTTATGTTGTGTGAATACTGCGTTATGTACCTGACGAGATGCAGCAAAACATTAAGTAAAGCAATAAACAAATTAAATACATGTTTTAATACTTAGAAGTACTAATAAAAATTCTTAATAGCCTAGAATTCACTTGCAAGCAGGTGGCAAATAAAAAGATGTGTAGATAACAAAACACAAATTTGAACATGAAGCAATACAATGTGACACCTCAAATATAACAATGTTACCCTTAATACTATTAGCAAGCTATATACTTTTCCTATGCATTGTATAATTAGGTAATGGTAAGAAAGAACTGAGATCATTAAAGTACATTGTATTTATTACAGGGACATCCAGAAAATGATGGTTTGCATTGCAATGAACACAACATCATGTGACCCAGAAAATGCTGATGTCAAGATCATCATTGAATCTGTGAAAGAATTAAAAGCAGCTGCTGGAACCAAATGTCCTTGGCTATCTGATGACCTTTGTCAAATAATGCCAGATTGCCCTGTTGAGACTTCAGGTTGTGATATTGATCTGGAACGAAATCTCAGCAATAAAACAAAATCAGTGTGCAAGTAAGTGCAATGGTTTAAAACGTGAAGTCTTTTTATGTGGATTTCTTAGCTTTAAACAGGGTGCATATTAGGAAGCGTGGACAATAAGCAGTCAAGCTGAAAAACAGCTGATGGCTGTGGAAATGTGGTTTCTGAGGAATGCAAAAAATACCATGGACGGACAGAAAAACCAATGAGCAAGTCCTTGAAGAGACAAATGAAGATTGTAAACTGATTAGAGTCATTAGACGTAGACAGTCAAAATATTTTGTGCATGTTATGAGAAGAGGTGACTTGGAGAACTTGGTGACAATTGGCAAGATCGAAGGGAAGAGACCAAGGGGAAGATCGAGAAGTAAATACCTGGATGGATTGGCCACATGGCATGGTCGAGACAGGAACACGGGGCTGATCCATGACTCTGGTGATCGAGTGAGATGGCAGAACATGACTGCCCACGCTTACCGGCATGGCACATGATGGATGGATGGATATTAGACATAATCTTATAGACCTCCTCTTCCTCCTCCTCATCCTCCTCCTCCTGTTTTGCCTTGTAGCTTACAGAATAAACAGGGTGCACAATATGAAACAACATTGCAGGTCTCCTCCTCCTCCTGTTTGCCTTCCATCAGGAATAGAACTCTAGAGTACACACTCACACCCTAGAGTGTACCTCATGCACTGTAGTATTTATTGCCCTTTTTTAAATGTCATTTATCCATCTTTGTAGAGATTGCTGTTTTTATTTTTGTCCCCATCGTCTGAGTGATATTGCTTTTTGAGTAACATTCTGTTTTTCATTTTATCATTTTAATTTACTGTTTCTTGATAGTCTACACTGATATTACATCAGCATATTTACTAATAACAATATTTCATATTATGTATCTTCTTATGTTAAGTAATCTTACCAAGCATTTAATCACTGTTGCTACACATTTTTCTCCTTTGCCATCAGTATCCAAGTCTGATACTAATAATACAGCTTACACCAGGAAATTGATTTCAACAATAGGCTGTTTGTTCCTGGTGTTGTATTCTTGTTCTATAGTAGTAGTAGTAGTAGTAGTAGTAGTAGTAGTAGTAGTAGTAGTAGTAGGCCTCTTTCAGTCCTGAAGGACTATAGAGTTGTGCTGCTTGGGAGGTGCCTGGCAGCACCGCTGGTGACTGTATAGTCCAATGCGAGAGTGACAATCCCTGTCACAGTTTCCGCATCTGTAAGACGAAGCAAGTCCCGCAGTAAGTGACTGGGCTTTGAGCTTGTGCCGCCTATCCTCAGTTAATGGAACCATATGTCTATAACCAAATGTTCTATAATATCATGGCATCATCAGTTCAGTGATTTGACTGGCTTTGTTCCATCTGTATTTAATTTCTGCCTGGATTTTTACATCAAATGAAATGCTACCTGAATATATGAACTCCCTTACTTGCTTTAGATGTTCATTTTCTATGTAGTTCTTTGTTACTTTTATTAGTACTTTCCTACTTTGCATTTATGGTCTATGTAGGCTATTATTTAAAACTGAGATAAAGCACAACTATGTTGAATTACAGAGTTTTTGTCTAATTATATATCTCATAGACGTTTCCTAGTCTACATCCACAGAAAGCGTGCAAGTTAAACGTGAACTTTTGGTTGTTAAAAAAGTTTTCCAAAAGTATAGTAATGATGCCACTGAAGGTTTACCAAAAGAAAATTAATTAATTAATACAGTGAATTTCTTTCTTCTACCCTCCAGTATTTGATCATCATCATCAAGTGCCCTGCCGGCGGCTGGCGTAGGCATTCATGGCTCTCCACAGATCCCGATCTTTGGTGTTCTGGATCAATTTGCTGATGATATTTCTCTATGCCACCGTCTCAATCCGATCCATCATTATTTCTCTTGGTCTGCCTCTGCCTCTCTTTCCCTCAATCTTTCCAGTTGTCACGATGTTCTCCAATGCCTCTCTTCTTATCACATGACCAAAGAAAGCTGTTTGTCTTTTTCTTATTGTTGTAAATAGTGTTCTGATAACTTTGTTTTTATCATATTTACAAACACACACTACCTTGATTAGCTAAACGAAAGTCATTAAGATGCCTTTTTAAGAATAAACTCAGGACTGCCATGACTTTTATTAGGTGTGCAACTGCACTGCTAGGGAGCTGCACCTGGAACGTATGAATTTTCTTCTACAGAATGGTACAGTTTCATTTTGTTGAAAGCAAACAAGATTTGCTGAGTACTTAAAGAAATAATACAAGAATTTTTTTATTGTGTGTAAAACATCATCACACTTTTGACAAACCTATCAGTGTTCAGTCACCCGTTACAGGTACTACATTGATTGCCCTCTAGCTAACCGGTTGTGTATATATTTGGTCTGTCCCTTCATGCGTTTGATTCCATATTCTAGCAGTCTTTCCTTGTTTAAAATATATCTGTTACCATTCAGAAGTCATTTAATTATTGTAGTATTTGCTTTCTCTTTCCTCTTCTACGGGTGCTTTATGTTTCAGGACATCGGCCCTTTCTTTGTCATCTAGTCTTGCTTTAAGTGGGCAATAGATTATCTGTATTGCTTGAAATATTGTATATATTTAGCTAACACTCATGTCATAGCCAACCAGCATGTACCTTCTAAACTATACACTGAGCTTAGGAAATATTAATTACACTTCATGTGTTGCTTGGCATGCTGCCAAATAGTTATAGATTTATAGAGTAACACATCTTCTTGTTTTGGTGTCTAGCCTGGAGCAGACATCTGCAATCATGACTCTCAAATCCTTTTTTGTCGCTTGATTTTTAAAATGATAATTTGATGATGCTTATATTATTTGTTGCCCATCTGTTTAGGCCTTCCACCTACATCTTTTCCTCTACCTCTCTTGCCTAGCAGTTTCCCTACATAAGGCTAATTTCTCTGTTCCATCTCTTCTGTTGATATGCTCATAAATTTCATTTGTCTTTTTCTTATGGTTTTGATAAATAATCTTCTAACATCTGTATCTTTTCTTTACCTGCCTGATATTCTCAGCAATTGTCTCAAAAACCACATCTCTACTGCTTCCAGTTTCTTCACCAATTCATTAAACATTGTCCAGCATTATGACCATACAAATAAATGAGCCACATTCAATCTTTCTGTAAGCAGATGTTCTTGCTTGTCGTGATATTGTTTTTTATGACATTGCTTATTTTAGGAAGTCTTTGGATATAGCGGTTCTATTCTGTACCCCTATGTCATGTCTTTCATCAGATATAACTGTTTATAGTCTAGATATTTAAAAACATTGACCTGTTTGATTTTTACACCTTTACTATCATCATCATCACCAACTGCCTTGCCAACTGAGTGGGTGATCATGCTTCTTCACATCTTACGATCTACAATAAAGCAACAGTTTGTGTGCTGATATCTTTCTGTGCCATGGTAAAAGGCTGCTAACAATCTTTTCTTACTGCCTTCCTCTGTCTCTCTTTCCATAAATCCTTACAGTTGTCATAACACGTTTTAGTTTTTCACTGATCATTTGTGGCTAAAAATGACAACTGCCCCATTCTGATGTTTGTGATAAGTCGCCTATGTGTCTTAGCCTTTTGAAAACATTTATGTTACTCATTTTGGTTGCCCAAGATATTTTCAGAATTATTGTGTGAAACTGTATCGCTGAGGACACACGTGATCATTTTCTCATGTTTACTCATTGTCCAGGATTCACAGCCATATGCTGAAATTGGTTCTCTGTAACATGCAAGAGTTCTTTCGCTAACCTTCATTGACAGGAACTTATTGCATAATATGTTCTTCTTTTCCCAGGAGTAAGCAAGAGGCTGATCAGTGTGTCGAAAAATACACAAGCACATGTACACAAGCACAAAAAGAGAAGGCCAAGACAGTCATAAATAAGACGGTAATGCATTTTTAAAAAAAAACCTCTGGCACATACATTTATATTTTTTTAAATATCTAACTGCCTGGCATGAATAATCATATCTCTCTCTCTTTCTCTCTTTCTCTCTCTCTCTCTCTTGTTCTCTCTCTCTCCCTCCCTCTCTCTCTCTATCTCTCTCTCTTTCTCTCTATCTCTCTCTCTTTCTCTCTATCTCTCTCTCTCTATATATATATCTCTCTCTCTGTCTCTGTCTGTCTCTCTGTCTCTGCCTCTCTCTCTCTCAGGATTTACATTGATTCATATGGGAATAATTACCTCGGTTTTCGTCGGTTTTGTAGGTGTACTCATACATAGCAATAGAGAAGCTGTGTTGTATATTTCAGTGCAATACTGTGTAGCAGTTATTTAATGGGGAGTTATATTATGAACACTTTCAGTGAGCAGTATACCGCATGTTCTTTCTATCTAGATGTTAAGACGGAAAAGGGTACTGTATTTGCACAATGGATCTGATGATGCATTGTGTAACAACTATCCTTACTGTCTCTATTCAATCATGAACAGTAAGAGAGAAATTGCGTAGTATGAGGCCCCCTCCATACAACTTATAAGACTGGCATGTTTGTTAGGCTCTTATACAACTTGTCTTTATTCATTCAATCTGTCCTCTTTCTGTGTTTCACTGCAGTGATCCTACTCATTTGTACAGTCTCACACATATATACATACCATCATTCACAGCTCTCGATTACACCATGAGCCATTGAAAACACTCGAAACTTACACATTTCATTCAAGGTGATAACTCTTAGGTTCCCACTTTTCTGTCATATATTTTCTTCCTCCCCTTTCATACTATATATTTCCATCACAGAAAGATGTAAGCACACAAATGGAGAGTCATGAGCGTCCACGCTAGTTGGCAAGGCACTTGATAATATTGATATTTCCACCTTTTCTCCTTTCCCTACTTTGGCCCCCACCTCCAGTTAGCAGCTGCTGTCACCTCCCCTCTCAATGTTTTGCTGTCTTCACTGTATTCATGTTCATGCCTAAACCTTTATAAACAATGACAGTATTCATTCACCCCCTTTGTGGCCACGTATTTTCCCCATTGTATACTGCATATTGCTGCTTCCACCAAGATTCATTCTTTTTATTTTTGAAGCCTCTGAACTAAGTATAACATATTTCATTCTATTCTGCTGCTTATTGTTATTTTATATGGTCCCATGTTAATATGCTTTAATGTACAAGGGGTGCTCATTTGAAACCTGTTCGTGCCGCACTGCGCTTAATTGCATACGTTGATCATGTCATAGTCATGTGATAAGTATTGACCAATGAATAAAAGAGCATGTGCTTATCATCCCATGATACATAGGTTCTGTTTCTTACTGTTGAGAAAATGGCTAGGTTGATCAAAAATCCGTCCAAAGTAGCTCAAATAGCAGTGATTCAGTTTCTTTCATTTGAAGGATGTCGAGCAGTGGACATTCATTGAAGAATGCAGGCAGCGTATGGTAAAAAATGTGTGTCAAAGACAGCAGTGACAGTCTGGGCACGAATGTTTCAGAAAGGATGTCAGTTCACGACAGATCTTCGACGGCCGGGTCAAGCTCATATTGTTGCAACAGAAAAAACCATCACTAAATTGATGCAGCAGTACAGATGAATCGTTGTCGAAGCATACGTTTGCTAGCGAAAGAATTTGATGTGTCAATTGGGACAATTCAAAAGGCCATTCGTAAGAAACTGCAATATCGGAAGGCGTGTTCACAGTGGGTGCCACGGATGTTGACCGACCACCAAAAAGAGGAACGCATGGGATGGTGTTTGAACCACTTGCTGCGTTACAGAGTGGGGGGTGATGCATTTCTCTTCCGCATAGTGGCAGGTGATGAATCATGATGTCACCACTTTGAGCCAAGCAGCAAAAGAGAGAGCATGCAATGGAAGCATGCTGGATCACCAAACGCCAAAAAATTCAAGTTACAGGTTTCCGCTGGCAAGGTTATGCTGAGCGCATTTTTTTTTACCATGAAGGGCTATTGTTGGCCGACTTTAAAGAACCTGGTGTCAACATCAACTCTACCTACTACTTGCAAATACTAGACCAGCTGCAAAAAGCCAGCAAGAATAAACTACCCGGCATGCTTTCTCGCTGCGTGATTTTGTTGCACGATAATGCTCATCCGCATGTTGCATAGATTGTGCAGGAGGCATTAGCAAGGAAGAAGTGGGAAATTCTGCAACATCCAGCCTATAGTCCTGATTTGTCACCATGTGATTTTCATTTGTTTGGACCTCTAAAAAAAAGCTCTCAAGGGGCAGCGATTTCACACAGATGCTGACGTAATGAACGCTGTAAACACTTCGTTCAGTGAGCAGCCACAATCTTTTTTTGCGGACGGCATTCGCCGCCTACCTAAGCAATGGGATGCTTGCCTGAATGCCTATGGTGACTTCTTCTGACCAAACGATGGTGCATAATTCATTCAAAATGAATGCTTTGTTTAATTCTACCACACCTGTTAATGTTTCTTTCATGCTTTTGTAATAAAGCTATTGGAACGGGTTGCAAATGAATGTCCCTAATAGTATTTTCATTTGTGTGTGTGTGTGTTGTAGATTGTCTCTTGTTGTTTATTGATAAGGGATTGTCACCATAATGTCCTCTGTTTTTGTTTTAAATTGTAAGTTTGTAAAGCTTACATACACTTAGTGTGGTATAATTATTTGCATTTAACTATTTTGGCACGACAACAGATAGAAGATGCTTCATAGAGATTGCAAAGAATACAATAGACAGATAGAAAAAACAAATGAAGCAGTCCTCTGAGAAGCAGATATATAAATTTATTAAAGAAATTTGTTGTAGATAGTCCAGATTTTTTTGACATCTGTGATGATAAGCGACAAACTTAAGAACTGAGTGGAAACTGGCAAACCTGATTTGAAAAGAGCTAAAGAAAGCCAATGCGATAAATACCTAGATAGAATAACAGAATAGCATAATTCAGAAAATTATGCAGACCACATTCAAGACTAGTAATTATATGGGATGGTGAATCATGATAACCTGTACTTGCCACCGTGTTACTTGATGCTGATAAGGAATGTGTGCATGTTAATTATTATATTTGTTTATCTTAAGATGACTTCAACTGGCTTTCCAAAAGACCTGTCTTGTCAAGCTGGAAGCATAGATGAATGTCTGTATTCATACCTGGCAATTGTTAGGGAGAGCTACTGGAATAACAGCAATACACTCAGCTGTGACCTTCTTGTATCACAACACTCCTGCATTCTGAACAGTTACTCCAGTGCAAACCATTCATCTTATCCCGATCTGGCCATGGATCTGATTAATAGGCTCACCACAATAATAACTGCCACTACATGTACAGGTATGCTTAATTTTATGAAATCTTCAAAATGGTGTCATATTGAAATATTTGAGTTAACTTATTACAGTTTTTACAATTATATAGTTTAATAATTATTTATTATTGTTAAACAAATTTCATGAAGCATTTCTGTGTTTAAATATTTATTATATGGCTGCCAATTTAATGCATTCTAATTTATGTCAAAGTGTGACCTTGTCAGTAAAATCATTATAACTACACATGTAACACTATCTTAGAAATACAGCATTATTTGATGAAGTAACTAAGAGATTGAAAAGTGTAGAAAGAGTTTTTACTAAACTATATATTATTTAAAATGTGTTAAAATAACACATACAAAGCATGTATTTTACATTAAATTACGTTAAATTTTATCGTAGAGAATGATATCAAGCAGTAAAGTTTTGATATATAAATTATTTTCCTTTCAGCTAAAACTCCTAGCACATGCACAACTCCTGTACCTGTGAAGAAACTTGTTGATCTAATTACACAGCTGGTTCTAAATAATCAGTTCTCAACAATCTCTTTCTGCGCGTAAGAATAATTCATATTTTAATCATTCCATATGTGTTTTCATCATGTTGCTATATGTTTGTTTTTTTAGTTTTTCAATCAGATAAGATCGTGTATATTCATTTTCTGAAATATAAATTAAAAAACCGATGCTGTGGCTTAGGCGATAGTTTTATAATTCCCCAAGTCGAAAGTTTGAAATCAGCTGCAGGAAATTTGGAAACAGACTTCTTTGCATTTATTTTGATTATATAAGATGTTCAGAAAGCAATGGCAAACTACTGAGCTAACATTGCCTAGTAAATCACAAACAGCCAATAAATGCTGGAGTTGATGTAACGTTCTGTAAAGGACATGCAACTAAATAAATAGACAATTTGGATAATTTTTCCATTGACATTACCCATTGTGTGAGTAACAAGCAAGACATGATGTATTACTATACTCTTCACATTTGGTCTCAGCATATTAAAGAAATCTGATAGTTTATTTTAACATGCAGCTCAGAATATGATTTTTACAAAGTGTATATATGTTGGTTATATGTAAGTAATGTACTCTCTGAGTTCTCATTGTGGTTAATCTCTCTTTCCAACTCCCCTCCTCCACCCACCCAAAACTGGTTTCTACTGTGAAACCTTCTGGGCCTTCAAGATTAAATGCAAATACACCTATGGTGAGATGTTGTTGAAATGAGATGGTCAGAATTAACTCATTGAAATATTCAAAGTTAAATTTGGAGCAGGCTGTGCTTCAAGCAACTTCCTGAATGTATCAGAATGCAAGTTCTGGCAGCAATGAATATGCTTTGGCTGCCAGTCATAGGCAGATTGTAAGACTAGAGAATACAAAATAAAGCTACATGCATCATCATTGTGTGGACTACAAATAAACCTTGTGTGGTGATGAGATTTCTCTCTGATTTCACTACTGTGGAGGATGGAACAAGGTTGTGAAGGCTCATGCATGTCATAAAATAAGTAGCATTAATTGCATGATGTACTCAATAGAAGAAAAATGATGTGGCTAAAGAGTTGTAAATCACGGTTAGGCCCAGCTGAAGAGACTGTCAGACTAGTATTTGAGTTTCCAAATATTAATTGTGGACAAGAATGGACACTTGTGTCCCCAACATTTAGAGACATCTTTCTTTTGTTCATATAAAATACTACTAGAGAATCATGGTGTGGAATCCCATAGCCAGAAGAGAACAGTACACAAATTCACAAGGACACTTATCAGTCATAACTGGCACAGTTAGTCATTGTATGCGGATGGATTTACAATGGTAGAGACTGAAACAGCTTTGGCTTTGTCTGCAGTCCAATGATGATAATATGAACTGAACTAAACTGCACTGATAACATGACATGGGAAAAGCAGCACCAGAGATAGCTTGCAGAAGTATCCAGGCAATGGCAGCATTCCATTGAATGAAAAACATTCAATCTATGGAAGTCTGATAAATACATTTAAAATGTTACATATTTCCCAAATACTGTGTCTCTGTAACACTGAAGCCAATAAGACAAACATCAGAGTATTTATTTGCAGGAGACAGATTCACAACGACATATGATCACACACATCAGGATAAGATGATAGTGATTTTTTAAAATCACATTATGAGTGGAGAGGGTTTTAAGAACATTGTAACAACTACAAAGGTTGAGGGTATCAGAGACACAGAGGGAGAAATTGCAGGATTAGTTGGTAGAGTTATATGGAAGATAATCAGTTCAATATATAAAAAGCACAAAGGCAGGAGGCTGTCAAGGAATATGATATCCACTACCACCCGGCATTGCAAATGATGATGATGATAATGAATCCATTTTACAGACATGGAAAGCAATTTCAAGTGGTTTATATTGAAAATCAACAACTAACATAATTGAGGACTTAACTATGCAGCATAATTTATTTCACTGGTAAGAACAGTGCTGAAATTGAACAAAAATGCAGTAAAACAAAACCAAACTATTGGGAAGACACACCAATATTACAAAAAAACATGTACCTTTAAAAATATTGTATCATTGTTCAGTACTATTTTACTTCTTGGTCTATGTTCTACAGAAAAATAATAATTTTAGCAAGAAAGGTTACATTCTGTGAAGGATACAGGACACAATAACAAAATTCAAAATAAACATAATATCAGAAAATATAATGGCATAATACTAGTATTACACTTCAACAACAGGCAGCAATGAAATTGGTTTGGTCATGTAGCATGATTTCCATTAAAAGCAAAATGACTAGGTTCAAGGGGTAAGCACAAGAAGAAAATGGCTGCCCCTACACATTATGATATACTGGTTGAAGAAAAACACTATATGTGAAGCAGATACCAGAGCTTGTCCCAGAACTCTATATCTGACCCTGAGAGGAAATAAGAAAAGATAGGATGCATAAAATGTATACCATAAATGGACAAGACAGAATATGACATATAACATTTCTTTCTTCAGAAAAAGCCAAGCCATCCTGCTTAAAAAGACAACAAATGATTGCAATGCTGCTCTTTATGATGCAATTTCTAATTGTAAGTCATCATGTGACATTTGTTTTCTTAACATCAAAACGTATTACATTCAGATTTAGTTGCTTATTGAAATTGTTTTAGAAGTTCATTAGATAAATATTAGCCGTGATACAAAGTCTAAACAGTAGTCCTGTGATAAGATTGTTGTGCCCAGTGAAATCAATTTTCTAAAGGAAATAGTTTGTCACTTTTTACAAATTGTATTAATGAACATACAGTTTAACTTGTCAACTATTTATTTATGTCCGAGACACTTACTATAATAAACTCTTGTTATAATTTTTAATAAGTTCCTCCTTTGCTAGAGAGTTGTTTCTATAACTTCTTCTATTGAATGTTATTATATTAACATCTTCTTAACCAGTGATTTACTGCTGTAAAGCAGCAACTGAATGAGACAATGTTAAGAAACAATGCTTTGTATGAATTAACCAGTGAACATACATTGAGCATCATATTTCTTCATCTTCTTTTGCCCTTCATCACCTCTGTCTTTTATTTTTCTTCTGCATGTGTTTTAGGTCTGTTTTGTTTGTTGTGTGGATTCCAGACAAGAGAGGGTCTAGTCATACACCCTCAGGTTTACTCAATGTGTTTTTTTTTTAAATCTAGCATCCTGTCTTCACCTCTTGATTCACTGGAATGTGTTTTATTCTCTACATTGGTGATTCTGTCATATAATTTTAGTCCCACTGTTCTAAACACACTTCAGTGTCAGTAAATGACGTCAATGATTTGTTTTAGGATATCCTCGTCCAGTCGGGACAGTAAAGTCACATAAGTGCCACCAAATCATCATCCAAAGACTGAAGGCAGCATCTTAATTAAAACAAATAAGTTTAAAATAGGTACATGGAATGTTAGAACGTTAAGTGAGCTTGGAAAGTTACACAATGTTATAAGTGAAATAGAAAGCATGAAATTGAATATTCTAGGCGTAAGTGAGATGAGATGGAAGGGATCAGGCAAAATTGTAAACAAAAAACACATAATAATTTATTCTGGAGGAGATACACATGAAAAAGGAGTAGGTCTAATATTTGATAAACAAACAGCCAAATCAATTAATGGTTACTAGTGTATTTCAGACAGAGTTAGTATGGTCACATTGAAAGACAAGCCAATAGATATAAATATTGTACAAGTATACGCACCAAGAACAAGCAGTAGTGATGAAGAAATACAACATTTTTACGATGAAGTAGACATGGCAATGTCTCAAATTAAATCACAAGATATAAAAATAATGCTAGGTGATTTTAATGCAAAAGTAGGAAAAGGAAAAATGATGGATGTAGTGGGGAATTATGGTTTAGGTACAAAAAATTAACAAGGAGAACAACTAATAGAATGGGCAAATATCAATGATATGATAATTGGAAACACCTGGTTTAAACACCATAAAAGACGACTTTACACATAGAAAAGCCCTGATAAGAAAATACTCAACCAAATTGACTACATACTTATTAATAAAAGGTTTTGAAATGCGTTAATTAATGTAAAGGCAGCGCCGGGCACTGACTGTAATAGTGATCATGTACCACTATGTGGTATAATTAACAGAAGTTAAGTGTGCTATAAATGAACTTGCATCTGGCAAGGCTCCAGGTAAGGATGGAATTCCAATAGAGGTTATCAGGAGTGGGCAAGACACACTCACTATACAGATCCACCAGCTAATAGAGCTATGCTGGCGTGAAGGACAAGTCCCACAGGATTTCAAAGATTCAAGCATCATAACACTGTACAAGAACAAGGGCGATCAGAGCGATTGCAACAACTATAGGGGTATCTCACTTCTGTGTATTGTTGGAAAAGTATTTGCCAGAATTGTTCTGCGCAGACTTCAAGTCCTAGGAGATCAAGTCTACCCCGAATCACAGTGTGGCTTTCGACAGAACCGGTCTACCACTGATATGATATTCTCATTGCGACAAATGCAAGAAAAATGCCGTGAACAGAATCAACCACTGTTTATTGCCTTCATCGACCTCACAAAGGCATTTGATTTGGTCAGTCGTGAGGGTCTGTTCAAGGCACTAAAAAAGATTGGCTGCCCACCAACTCTTCTGTCCATTGTGGAATCGTTCCACACAGGCATGAAGGGTATAATCAAGTTTGATGGTGCAACTTCTGAAGAATTTGAAATCAAGAGTGGAGTTAAGCAAGGTTGTGTACTAGCTCCCACCCTCTTTGGAATATACTTTTCACTTCTACTGAAATATGCATTTCGTGATCAGGATGGTGGTATATACATTCACTCACGCTCAGATGGCGGCCTCTACAATGCTCAGAGATTGAAGGCTAAGACCAAAATTAGGAGGGTACTGATCAGAGAGTTGCTTTTTGCAGATGATGCTGCAGTTACGACCCACTCTGAGGAAGAATTGCAATGTCTACTATCTGCATTCTCCAATGCTTGTTCTGAATTTGGTTTAACAATTAGCAAAAAGAAGACACAGATTATGTCACAAGGTGCACATGAGGTACCATCAATCTTTATTGACGACGCCGAACTAGAGATAGTAGACCATTTTACATATCTAGGATCAGTGGTAAATAGCAAATTATCCCTAGATCAGGAAATCAACATCCGGATTGGTAAGGCAGCAACAACAATGAACAGGTTAAGAAAAAGAGTCTGGGAGAACAGGAAGCTTACTGCCAAAACAAAAGTCCTTGTCTATCAAGCCTGTGTCCTTAGTACTCTTCTCTATGGCAGTGAAACCTGGACAACTTACTCACACCAAGAGAACAATTTAAACAGCTTTCATATGCGGTGTCTGCGAAGAATTCTTGGTGTTAAGTGGCAAGACAAAATCACAAATACTGAAGTATTGGAAAGATCAGGTTGTGTGACAGTTTATTCCATGCTCAGTCTTCGTAGACTTAGATGGATAGGACATCTTAGGAGGATGGATGATGGTAGAATACCAAAGGATATCTTTTTTGGTGAATTACAGATGGGTAAGAGATCTCAGGGTCGGCCTCTACTACGATACAAAGATGTGTGTAAGCGGGACATGATTGATACAGGCATTGATAATGCACATTGGGAGCAAGTCGCCGCTGAACGTGTTGCATGGAGGGCAAATATCAGAAATGGAATAAAGTCAAAGGAGAAAATTATTGCAGAAAAGTCACACACCAAGCGTTTGAGACGTAAGATGGTGCATGATGGTGGAAATGACCACGTGTTCACATGCACCCACTGTGAACGGACATTTACAGCGCAAATTGGCCTTATCAGTCACACTCGCTACCGCCATAGTTAAAAGTTATTATGCCTTTTTAAAGCACAAACTATCATCTGTCAAGACGGCAAGGTGCCAATGGAATGTGGTATAATAAAAGTAAGGCTGAATAGAAGAAAAAAAGTAGTTAGGAACATGAGACTTAATAAAGAAGTTTTGAAGATAGATAAAGAAATTCAAGAACAATATAGAGTGATTGTGAAAAATAGGTATAATGCAAAAGCTAAAATACAGAATATAAACGAACAATGGGAAATGTTAAGGGATTCCACTCATCAAACGAGCAAAGAAATATTACTGGAGAGAAGCCAAAAGAGTAGTGTAAGTGGGGCTCCATCCCGTCCTTTTTTGAGGAGGAGGAGGACTATATAAATCAACCATTTATCGATTTCCCACCTCAATTTGAAATCTATTTTTAGCATTTATCAATTTTCCTCCTCAAAGGGCGATAACTCTTTTCCCCCCAAAAAGTAGGCGTGGCGTTGTGAAGTGACTCATCAGGGGTGTGGTCTAGTGACTCATCAGAGGTGACGTGTTCTAGTGACTCATCATAGGTGGCGTGCGTGCTCAGAGTGGGTGGTCAAGTAATTATAGGTACGACATAAAAAAATACGACACAATAACACCAATAAAGAAAACAAACGATCAAAAGAAGGTATATAATAATGTTAATAAAATATATATATATAGAAGGGGAAAAAAACATAGTGTAAGTGACCGCTTATAGTTAAGGGTGTGTGATGACGTGGTCAAGTACTGGTCAAGTGGTGGTCAAGTGACGAAATTTTAGTGGAAAGTAGTTGTAATGATATGGTGATGATCGTGAGGTGGTAAATTAGTGGTCAAGCGGTGGTCAAGCAGTGGTCAAGTGGTGGTCAAGTGAGGAAAATTTTAGTGGAAAGTAGTTGTAATGATATGGTGATGATCGTGAGGTGGTAAATTAGTGGTCAAGCAGTGGTCAAGTGGTGGTCAAGTGAGGAAATTAGTGGAAGTAGTTGTAATGATATGGTGATGTTTAGTGGAAAGTAGTTGTAATGATATGGTGATGATCGTGAGGTGGTAAATTAGTGGTCAAGCAGTGGTCAAGTGGTGGTCAAGTGAGGAAAATTTTAGTGGAAAGTAGTTGTAATGATATGGTGATGATTAAAGGGTGGTAAATTAGTGGTCAAGCAGTGGTCAAGCAGTGGTCAAGTGAGGAAAATTTTAGTGGAAAGTAGTTGTAATGATATGGTGATGATCATGAGGTGGTCAAGCAGTGGTCAAGCGGTGGTCAAGCGGTGGTCAACTGGTCAAGTGACCACTTAAATTGTAGAGGAAGTTACGTGTAGTGACATGGTGGTGTTTAAAACGATCGCTGACGTGGTCAAAAGGTGGCCAAGTAGTGGTCAAGGGGTGGTCAAGTGACCACTTAAATTGATGTGGAGAGTATGTGTAGTGACACGATAATGATCAAGATGTGGTCAAGTAGTGGTCAAGTGGTGGTCAAGCGGTGGTCAAGTGGTCGAGTGACCACATAAATTGGCTGGGAAAGTAGGTGTAGTGACATGGTGATTATCAAGAGGTGGTCAAGTTGTTAGGTCTAGAGGTTGGGGTGTCTCAGTCATGAAGTATCAAACTGTCTGCTGTGGGAAGGATGGCGCTGATCAGGGCGAGTAGGTTCTAATACGTTTATCGCTATTGTCTACAATTGGCGTGGTTGTATAGTAATAATAGTAGAGTTGTTTTCGTAGTAATATTAGTCATCATCATCAAGGGTCATGTTAGGTGGTATTTGTAATGGTAATAGTAGTAGTAGTAGTAGTAGTAGTAGTAGTAGTAGTAGCAGCAATACCAACAATAGTACTAATTATCATCATCATTACGTGTCTTACCAACGGACGTATCACCCACACATTGCGATCTCCAACACCATTGAACAATTCCGGGGTTGACTCACACTACAGAAATCCCCAATTAACGGCATTACCTTCATGTAATGGTGGTACTCATAGTACCAATAGCACCAGTAGTAATAGTCACCAACATCAGCAAGAGACTTATCGCCTGACATTGGTCAGTATGACACTCCATAAACTATGATCTCCAACACCATGGATACAAATAGTAATAATATTAGTAGTAGTAGTAGTAGTAGTAGTAGTAGTAGTAGTAGTAGTAGTAGTAGTAGTGGCGGCGGTGGTGGTGGTGGTGGTGATGGTGGTGGTAATAGTAGGAGTAGTAGAATAGCGAGGGTGCTTGTTGTTTCACTAAGTATTTGTATATCGTATGTAGTATAAAGCTAGTTTGTGTTGTATGCCATGTAAGGTGTTACTGAAATATCTGTATTTTGTAGTTCTAAGAGGTGATGACGCCATAACCCACCACGCTATAATCTTATTGATAGTGTCTCCAGTGCTGCGAAAAAGGCTCATTGTGAGATATCGATCATTTCTCAAAGAGACAGCATCCGGGGTGCATGCCCATTACGAGCAAACAACGATAAGGCAACGACAAGGCAAAATGGCGTCGAATATAGCGTAAAGTACACTACTTATGAGGTCATCGGTTGTCCGTACCATCACGGTCGACAAATACGCGCTCACTAACTTCACAATATGCTCACTCAAATAAACATATAGGATAATAAGGCACCGACCCAAACAAGGAAAACGGACAAAAACAAGGGGGGGGGGGGGGAATGACATAAGCGTCAAAATATAACACATACAAAGACAGATACAACAGTGACTAAAAAAAATAATAAAAATGACACGACAAAATAACACACACACACACACACACACACACACACACACACACACACACACACACACACACACAATGAAAACTGAAATAACCAATGAAAAATCGCTGACACGAACACTAGAAGCTGACACAAACACTAAACAAGGTACTTAAAGAAAAGCTAAACTTTGTTAACCAAAATGTGAAAGTAGGAAAATGTGATACCCAAATGTAAAACAAATAGCAAGAGAGGAATAGCTCGTCCCAACTTATAAAAAGTAGGAAAATATGTCAACCAAATGGGAAAAAGTTAGGCCAAATACAAAAATATCTAACTCAAACTATTGAAAAGTAGGGAAACTTTGTTAACCAAACGAGGGGAAAAACCTAGGTCAAGTAGGAAAATCTGTTACCCAAAAGTGAAAAATGTCGGCCAAATACAGAAATAGTTCGTCCACACGTATGCAAACTAGGAAAATTTGTTAGTCAAACAGGATAAAATATTGCCCAAGTAGGGAAGTTTGAGAGCCATAAGTGAAAAAATATAACCCAAAGAGAGGAATATCTCGTTCCAACTTATAAAAAGAAGGAAAATTCTCAACCAAATGAGAAAAAGTTAGACCAAGTATTGTAACATCTCAACCAAACTTATGAAAAGTAGGAAACTTTGTTAGCCAAAGCGAAAAAACCTAGGTCAAGTAGGAAAATCTGTTAGCCAAATGTAAAAAATGTCGGCCAAATACAGAAATACCTCGTCCGCACTTATTAAAATTAGGAAAAATTTGTTAGTCAAATAGTAAAAATATTGCCCAAGTAGGAAAATTTGATAGCCAAATGTAAAAAAAAAAAAAAAAAAAAATATCACCCAAAGAGAGGAATATCTCGGCCAGACTTATAAAAAGTAGGAGAACTATGTGCCAAATGGGAAAAAGTTAGGCCAAATACAGAAATATTTCAACCAAACATATAAAAAATAGGAAAATTGATAAGCAAACGGGAAATGATATTGACCAACTAGGGGAAATGTGTTACTCAAAGAGGAAAAATAATGACCAAGTAACGAAATACATCGCTCAAACTTATGAAAACTACGAAAGTTTGTTAGCCAACGAGAATAAAAACCTAGGTCAAATAGGAAAATCTGTTAGCCAAATGTAAACAAATGTCGGCCAAATACAGAAATACCTCGTCTGCACTTATTAAAATTAGGAAAAAATTTGTTAGCCAAACAGTAAAAATATTGCCCAAGTAGGAAAATGTGATAGCCAAATGTAAAAAAAAATTTCACCCAAAGAGAGGAATATCTCGGCCAGAGTTATAAAAAGTAGGAGAACTATGTGCCAAGTGGGAAAAAGTTAGGCCAAATACAGAAATATTTCAACCAAACATATAAAAAATAGGAAAATTGATAACCAATGGCGCTGCCTCATTTGTTATCCTTTATATTTTTGTTTATATGACGTCATGAGTAATATCGCTTGTGGGAGCATATATTTTCATAATTTCCAGACTAAGGGGGGATAACTAATTCGATCTTTTCTTGGTTAAGCTGCAGCTACTTCTTCCAGAGGGGTTTAATAATTCAAGTCTGCGGTAGCTTCCATTCAACGGAAATTCATTTTCTCAACTTTAGCGCCTGGGTAAGAATAGCTGTCCATAGGCAGTGTTAGTAATTGACCACCCAGGTTGAAATTCTAGCCAATAGACTTCTGTATTTTCACTAAAACTAGGGCTTAGCAAAACATGAACTGTCGAAGACATGAACTTACACAACAAAATTTATGATGAGGGCGTGAACTTACACAAATCTTATGCTGAAGAAATGAATTTACAAAATATGAACTGTCAAAGACATGAACTTACCTACACACACAAATATTTTTTTTAATGACAATATGGGGGACACTTCTGTATGACTTGCGGGATACATTTGTATTTTATAAGGGCTACTTATCTATGGGGTGAGGAGGCCGTGAAATCACAAGTAGACACCTTTGTGCGCGCAGTTGGGACAGTTTGTAAGAGTAAGTGGTAATTTGGGCGAGGCTGTCGACAAGTTGTAATAACAAGTGGAAATTTTGTGAGCCCATGTGGGGAAGTTGTTAGAGTCAGTGGGTAAGTTGATAGGGCGAGTCGATAATATGAGAGAGTCGGTGGACACGTTGTTGGGGAAAAGGGACAGTTGTTATGGTAAGTGTGTGAGTTGATAGGATAGGTCGACCGATTGTAATAGCAAGTGGAAAAATTGTTTGAGCCAGCGAGCAAGTTTGTAAGAACAAGTGGCCAAGTTGTGTTAACAAATGTTGGTACGTTTTTATAGGTTTGACCACGCTATTTCTTTACTTGACCAATATTTTTCCTATTTGGGTAACAAGTTGTTCCTACTTTTCATGAGTTTGGTTGAGAAATTTCTGTATTTGGCCGACATTGTTCGCGTTTGGTTGACATATTTTCCTACTTTTTATAAGTTTGGATGAGATATTTCGTTACGTGTACCATATTTTCCCCTTTTGGTTAACACATTTGCCTACGTTTCATAAGTTTGGTTGCCATATTTATAAATTGGGTTGAGTTATTTCTGTATTTGGTCGACATTTTCCCCTCGTTTTTTATAAATGTGGTTAAGATGTTTCTGTATTTGGTCTAACTTTACCCCATTTGGTTGACAAATTTTCCAACTTTTTATAAGTCTGGACGAGATATTTCTCTCTTTGGGTGATATTTTTTCACATTTGGCTTTCAAATTTTCCTACTTGGCCAATACTTTTCCTATCTGGCTAACAACTTTTCCTAGTTTGCATATGTGTGACCGAACTATTTCTGCATTTGTCCGACATTTTTCACATTTGGCTAACAGATTTTCCTACTTGAACAAGGTTTTTTTTTCACTTTGGCTAACAAAGTTTCCTAGTTTTCATAAGTTTGAGCGATGTATTTCGTTACTTGGTCATTATTTTTCCTCTTTGAGTAACACATGTCCCTAGTTGGTCAATATATTTCCCGTTTGGTTATCAATTTTCCTATTTTTTATATGTTTGTTTGAGATATTTCTGTATTTGGCCTAACTTTTTCCCATTTGGCAAATAGTTCTCCTACTTTTTATAACTCTGGCCGAGATATTCCTCTCTTTGGGTGATATTTTTTTTTACATTTGGCTATCAAATTTTCCTACTTGGGCAATATTTTTACTATTTGGCTAACAAATTTTTCCTAATTTTAATAAGTGCGGACGAGGTATTTCTGTATTTGGCCGACATTTTTTACATTTGGCTAACAGATTTTCCTACTTGACCTAGGTTTTTATTCTCGTTGGCTAACAAAGTTTCCTAGTTTTCATAAGTTTGGTTGAGATGTTACTATATTTGGTCTAACTTTTTCTCATTTGGTTGAGAATTTTCCTTCTTTTTATAAGTTTGGATGAGATATTTCTCTCTTTGGCTGATATTTTTTCACCTTTGGCTATCACATTTTCTTACTTGGTTAATACTTTTCCTATCTGGCTAACAACCTTTCCTTGTTTGCATACGTGTGGCCGAACTATTTCTGCTATTTGGCCGACATTTTTCACATTTGGCTAACAGATTTTCCTACTTGACCAAGGTTTTCTTCCATTTGGCTAACAAAGTTTCCTAGTTTTCATAAGTTTGAGCGATGTATTTCGTTACTTGGTCATTATTTTTCCTCTTTGAGTAACACATTTCCCTAGTTGGTCAATATATTTCCCGTTTGGTTATCAATTTTCCTATTTTTTATATGTTTGGTTGAGATATTTCTGTATTTGGCCTAACTTTTTCCCATTTGGCACATAGTTCTCCTACTTTTTATAAGTCTGGCCGAGATATTCCTCTCTTTGGGTGATATTTTTTTTTTACATTTGGCTATCAAATTTTCCTACTTGGGCAATATTTTTACTATTTGGCTAACAAATTTTTCCTAATTTTAATAAGTGCGGACGAGGTATTTCTGTATTTGGCCGACATTTTTTACATTTGGCTAACAGATTTTCCTACTTGACCTAGGTTTTTTTCGCTTTGGCTAACAAAGTTTCCTACTTTTCATAAGTTTGGTTGAGATGTTACTATACTTGGTCTAACTTTTTCTCATTTGGTTGAGAATTTTCCTTCTTTTTATAAGTTGGAACGAGATATTCCTCTCTTTGGCTGATATTTTTTCACATTATGGCTCTCAAATTTCCCTACTTGGGCAATATTTTATCCTGTTCGACTAACAAATTTTCCTAGTTTGCATACGTGTGGACGAACTATTTCTGTATTGGCCGACATTTTTCACTTTTGGGTAACAGATTTTCCTACTTGACCTAGGTTTTTCCCCTCGTTTGGTTAACAAAGTTTCCCTACTTTTCAATAGTTTGAGTTAGATATTTTTGTATTTGGCCTAACTTTTTCCCATTTGGTTGACATATTTTCCTACTTTTTATAAGTTGGGACGAGCTATTCCTCTCTTGCTATTTGTTTTACATTTGGGTATCACATTTTCCTACTTTCACATTTTGGTTAACAAAGTTTAGCTTTTCTTTAGGTACCTTGTTTAGTGTTTGTGTCAGCTTCTAGTGTTCGTGTCAGCGATTTTTCATTGGTTAGTTTCAGTTTTCATTGTGTGTGTGTGTGTGTGTGTGTGTGTGTGTGTGTGTGTGTGTGTGTGTGTGTGTGTGTGTGTGTGTGTGTGTTATTTTGTCGTGTCATTTTATTATTTTTTTAGTCACTGTTGTATCTGTCTTTGTATGTGTTATATTTTGACGCTTATGTCATTTTCCCCCCCCCCTTGTTTTTGTCCGTTTTCCTTGTTTGGGTCGGTGCCTTATTATCCTATATGTTTATTTGAGTGAGCATATTGTGAAGTTAGTGAGCGCGTATTTGTCGACCGTGATGGTACGGACAACCGATGACCTCATAAGTAGTGTACTTTACGCTATATTTGACGCCATTTTGCCTTGTCGTTGCCTTATCGTTGTTTGCTCGTAATGGGCATGCACCCCGGATGCTGTCTCTTTGAGAAATGATCGATATCTCACAATGAGCCTTTTTCGCAGCACTGGAGACACTATCAATAAGATTATAGCGTGGTGGGTTATTGCGTCATCACCTCTTAGAACTACAAAATACAGATATTTCAGTAACACCTTACATGGCATACAACACAAACTAGCTTTATACTACATACGATATACAAATACTTAGTGAAACAACAAGCACCCTCGCTATTCTACTACTCCTACTATTACCACCACCATCACCACCACCACCACCACCGCCGCCACTACTACTACTACTACTACTACTACTACTACTACTACTACTACTACTACTACTACTACTACTACTACTACTACTACTACCAATATTATTACTATTTGTATCCATGGTGTTGGAGATCATAGTTTATGGAGTGTCATACTGACCAATGTCAGGCGATAAGTCTCTTGCTGATGTTGGTGACTATTACTACTGGTGCTATTGGTACTATGAGTACCACCATTACATGAAGGTAATGCCGTTAATTGGGGATTTCTGTAGTGTGAGTCAACCCCGGAATTGTTCAATGGTGTTGGAGATCGCAATGTGTGGGTGATACGTCCGTTGGTAAGACATGTAATGATGATGATAATTAATACTATTGTTGGTATTGATACTACTACTACTACTACTACTACTACTACTACTACTACTACTACTACTACTACTACTACTACCATTACAAATACCACCTAACATGACCCTTGATGATGATGACTAATATTACTACAAAACAACTCTACTATTATTACTATACAACCACGCCAATTGTAGACAATAGCGATAAACGTATTAGAACCTACTCGCCCTGATCAGCGCCATCCTTCCCACAGCAGACAGTTTGATACTTCATGACTGAGACACCCCAACCTCTAGACCTAACAACTTGACCACCTCTTGATAATCACCATGTCACTACACCTACTTTCCCAGCCAATTTATGTGGTCACTCGACCACTTGACCACCGCTTGACCACCACTTGACCACTACTTGACCACATCTTGATCATTATCGTGTCACTACAGTACTCTCCACATCAATTTAAGTGGTCACTTGACCCCTTGACCACCCCTTGACCACTACTTGGCCACCTTTTGACCACGTCAGCGATCGTTTTAAACACCACCATGTCACTACATGTAACTTCCTCTACAATTTAAGTGGTCACTTGACCAGTTGACCACCGCTTGACCACTGCTTGACCACCTCATGATCATCACCATATCATTACAACTACTTTCCACTAAAATTTTCCTCACTTGACCATACTTGACCACTGCTTGACCACTGCTTGACCACTAATTTACCACCCTTTAATTATCACCATATCATTACAACTACTTTCCACTAAAATTTTCCTCACGTGACCACCACTTGACCACTGCTTGACCACTGCTTGACCACTAATTTACCACCTCACGATCATCACCATATCATTACAACTACTTTCCACTAAAATTTTCCTCACTTGACCACCACTTGACCACTGCTTGACCACTGCTTGACCACTAATTTACCACCTCACGATCATCACCATATCATTACAACTACTTTCCACTAAAATTTTCCTCACTTGACCACCACTTGACCACTGCTTGACCACCGCTTGACCACTAATTTACCGCCTCACGATCATCACCATATCATTACAACTACTTTCCACTAAAATTTTCCTCACTTGACCACCACTTGACCACTGCTTGACCACCGCTTAACCACTAATTTACCACCTCACGATCATCACCATATCATTACAACTACTTTCTACTAAAATTTCGTCACTTGACCACCACTTGACCACTGCTTGACCACCGCCTTGACCACTAATTTACCACCTCACGATCATCACCATATCATTACAACTACTTTCCACTAAAATTTCGTCACTTGACCACCACTTGACCAGTACTTGACCACGTCATCACACACCCTTAACTATAAGCGGTCACTTACACTATGTTTTTTTTTCCTTCTATATATATATATTTTATTAACATTATTATATACCTTCTTTTGATCGTTTGTTTTCTTTATTGGTGTTATTATGTCGTATTTTTTTATGTCGTACCTATAATTACTTGACCACCCACTCTGAGCACGCACGCCACCTATGATGAGTCACTAGAACACGTCACCTCTGATGAGTCACTAGACCACACCCCTGATGAGTCACTTCACAACGCCACGCCTACTTTTTGGGGAAAAAAGAGTTATCGCCCTTTGAGGAGGAAAATCGATAAATGCTAAAAATAGATTTCAAATTGAGGTGGGAAATCGATAAATGGTTGATTTATATAGTCCTCCTCCTCCTCAAAAAAGGACGGGATGGAGCCCCACTTACACTACTCAAAAGGCTAAGAAAAAATGGATGACTGAAGAAATATTAAAGTTGATGTCCCAAAAAAAAAGAGTGAAAATTATAAGCATGTATATAGTGAGATAAATAAAGAAATAAGAAATAATTGTGTGAAGGCAAAAGAAAGTTAGTTAAATGAACAGTGCAAGAAAAATTGAATTAAATTCTATTAAAGATACAAAAATATGCACAAACAAATCAGTGAGATTACAGGAAGAAAAATAAGAATAAATACAGGTTGTTTAAAATCAAAAACAGGAAATATATTATTGGAGGAAGATGCTATAATGAAGAGTTGGAATGAGTATATAAGAGACTTATATGATGGAGAAAGGGCAGAATTAACAGAAGAAAGTAACTTAGAAGATTCACCTATTCTAAAAGAAGAAGTTTATGATGCTATCAAACATATGAAGAAAGGAAAATCAGCTGGGCCAGATGGAATCACAATAGAAGAATTAGAAGTAATGTGAGAATTTGGAATAGATATTACACTTTGATCTTAGCCAAAAGGGGACTGAGCATGTATGGGAATGTCCTGAGTGCACTGATGTCGGTTCTTAACTCAACTCAACTTGGAATAGATATATTAACTAACATGTTGAATGCTATTTATAGAATTGGATATATACCAAACGATATGTTGAAATCTGTATTTATAGCTATACCAAAAAGACCAGGATCAATTGAATGCAAAGATTTTTGTACGATTAACCTCATGAATCCTGTCTTCTACTCAGAATTATAATAAGAAGAACAAGGAAGAAAATAAAAATGGAAATTGGTGAAGAACAGTATGGATTTGTGGAATGAAAAGGTACAAACAATGCAATGTACACATAACGAACACTATTAGAAAGATCAGTAGAGACAAAGTAAGACATATATTTGTGCTTCATAGATTATACTAAGGCATGTGATAAAGTAAAACATGATGAACTAATTAAAATGTTGGAAGATTTTAACATTGATAGGAAAGATCTCAGAATAATAAAACATATTTACTGGAACCAAACAGCAGCAATTAAAATGGGAAATAAAGAAGGAAATTATGAACAAATAAAGTTGGGAGTCAGACAGGGATGTGTTTTGTCACCGTATCCCTTTCCCTATATAGCGAAGTAATAATGAGAGAGATTCAAGAAAAGCCAGGAGTAATATTCGGAGGTTATAATATAAATATTGATAGCGGATAATGCAACAGATCTACAACAATTGTTGGACATTGAGAGAGTGCAAAAAAAGGACTCTCCTTGAATATCAAGAAAACAGTAACAATGGTGATATCAAAGAAACAGGTGACACCCAAATGTGAAAAAGTGATAGAAGGGAAAATTATTCACCAAGTGGATAGTTTTAAATATCTAGGGACATTTATAACATCAGATGGAAGATGCACAACAGAGATCAAGAGCAGAATAGGGCAAACAAAGGCTGCATTTCAGAAAATGAAGAGTATCTTATGCAAACAGTCACTATCATTGAATATAAGAAAGAGAGTGCTGAAGTGCTATATAGAACCTGGTTTGCTGCATGGCTGTGAATCTTGGAATATAAATGAACAAATTAGGAAGAGATTGGAAGCAACAGAGATGTGGTTCCTTAGATGAATGTTGCGAATTCCTTGGACTGCCAAAGTAACTAACAACGAATGCCTTAAAGAGGCTAATGAAACTAGAACATTATAAAAAGAGACAAACAGCTTTTTTTGGGTCGTGATGAGAAGAAAGGTGCTGGAGAACATTGTGATAACTGGAAAGATTGAGGTGAAGAGAGGCAGAGGTAGACAACAAGAAATGATGCTGGATGGATTGCGATGGTGGCATGGAGGAATATCAACGGCAGAGTTGATCCAGAAAACCAAATACCGAGATCTGTTGAGAGTCTTGAATGCCTACGCCAGTCGGCACGGCACTTGATGATGATGATTCTGCAGATGCACCAGTTAATTAATGTTTGTAATTTATTAGTAGTTGTTTTAGTTGTTCTAAATGTTTCTGACCCACACAGTAGTACCAATTTAACACTGGGGTTCTAAGTTTAATTTCCATTGACTTTCACAAATTTCCTAATGGAAAGCTACACTTGCCTTTTGTATTCTTAGTTTAATAGCTCTGTCTGTTCACCCAAATTTGTCTCCATTATTACTTAAATATGTGTATTTCATCTCTTGAAGTGAGCTTTCACCAAGGGAAATCGAGTTGTTATTGAACATTATATTTACTTAGTCTTATTTTACGGTCAGTTAGAACAGTATCTTTCATTTCAGATGTTAAAAACTAATTCACTTAATATTTTCTTTAAAAAGTATGTTTTCAATGTTATGATTTCGTGAAAGAAATAATTTCTCACTTCACAATGTAGAACTTTCATTTAACTTTATACATTTTATTCTGAAACAGCTGAGGTGTATAAACAAAACTGTGCTAATGAGATTATCAACTGTGATGTGGCAGCAGCGGATGTTCAGGGATGTATCCAGAAGATTGGAGTGTTCTCAACTTTATCTTGTGCGTAAGTAAGATTTTTACATGGATGGTGTCAAATTAAAGTGGCCAGTACTTTTTGGAATATGGTTCCTTTTTTCCCCCTATGTATCTGTTGTCATTGTAATTTTAAAAAAGTTAGCCTGGAAGCCCAGAAATGAATGCCATCATTCACGATCAATTATTTTGAAAACTGTCTGTTGCATCGTTATGACATTTTTCCTGCCGTCTTATATTTATCCCTTCTTAAGGAATATGTCTTTGATAGGTCCAAAAGCAACTTAAATCATCGAAAGCGGCGACATTTCTTTGATGTTTTGCTGAAAAACTAGTGATGTCTCACTAACAAACATATTTTACAGTAATGAATGCCCCGTCAATTCAGATGACGACACAAGGCGTACCCGGATTCGTATGGGAGTGGATGCAATAAAAGAAGTAGCCTAAAAGTCGACAGGGTTGGCTGCATTGCACCAGGTGTTTATCCCATGTGGCTCAGTCTCCTTCCGCAGCGCGGAAAGCGTCGCACAAAGCACGAACTCTGTAGCTCCAGCGACGACCCTCTGGTGTCTCTGAAAAAATGCACTCATGAAATAGGCGCAGCCCGGAATCGAACATACAACCTTCGCAGCCCGAGTCAGAGGTGTATGCAATGTGTAATATTAGTAAAGACAGAGAATTTACAGAGGCGTGGGGTAAATAATTTATAAATTGACAGGAAAGTAGAACAAATATATTTCTTACCTTATTTTTCATTTCCTTCATGTTTCTTCAGCTGCTGGTTAATAATGTGTACACAAGTATTCATGTTAGCTTTTTATATTGATTTCGTGAAAGTTTCCAAATAGCTGTGCGTTAATGTGCGTATGGAGTGACCAGAAATGATACCGCAATTTAGTCATCATGTTTCCATTTTTAAGGATCTGTTCAGCTGTCTGTGTAGTTTGTTCACACGTACACATGGGTGAAAGACCCGCTTTGAGTCTTCGTGAAAGATTGTCTACTCTGCTGTTTACTGTTCAGAAACGGAATATGATTACCTGTTTTGCAATATGAAAATAGTTGTCAGTGTCTCTGTAGTGGGCTTTCTTCTTAACGACCAAGATGTTGGTTCTCTTTTCATTGAAGTTTATAGATTGATTCGTATGCACGTGTGTTGTCCCCTAATTTGACAACGTTTTTGCTCTCACGTTTCTTGTTATGCCACAATATGTCAGTTTCCACCTCAATATTACCCTTCTGTTGGTATTCAATGCGTTTAGTGTGTGTGTATTTTTTTTCAATACCAGTTGTTTGTCACCGCTGAGGGCTTGCGGAATTGAAAATTCATCACTGTGGAATACAAACTGTTGCCATTGACATTGTGCTGATCCTGTAATGTTTCGGGCCTGCAATTCGTCTGAATAGTTGGAGCAAAATATCCCAGTAAGCGTGCACGTGGATTAAGGTCTGCGATCTGCTCAGACTTTAATCTGTGTCGGATGATTCCAGTAGGTTGATGACTGCTCTCAATTGCATAAAATTCAATCCATCCTTTCTCCAATAGTCCTCTTTCTCTTTCAACACATGGTCCTCACATTTTCCCAGTAACTTTTATCAATATTTAATAGCGCGGACTGGATTAGTATCTTGACGTCAGACAATTTGAATATAGTATTGTCAGCTGCCACCTGTCCTTTAATTTTAGCCCACACAAGTTCTATAGGGTTAAAATGAGAGTGGTACGGTGGAAGTCTCAAGCACCCATGACGATGCTCTTCTATCAACTTGTTGATTTGATATTTCTTGCTTTTTGGTGTCTGTTTTACAAGGAACAACAATTCTAGGTAGAAATACCTTTCTGGAAATGGTATGTTTTCCATTCAGAACCATATCTTTATTGCTCCCTTTGTGCTTGATGTTGTAGGTATTTTGTCTTCTTGGGCAACAACATTGATATCATGTATTGTCCATAATTGCACACGACAGTCTATCTAGGGATGGAAGCACAGTATTCTCGAGCCAATCTCTAAATACATTACCATTCATCTTATTATGATAATCCCTATTGTCTGTATGCTTTGATACGAACACGAGCCCAGCATTCTGTTGTAAGCCATTATGCGTATTACCAGCATGGGCCATGACCAAAAGCTGTCCTATACTACTGGGCACATATCGCTTTTTCTGTCCATCCACTGATTGCCATTCCTTATCACTTGTGTGGTGCGCATTAATCCATATTTCATCCAAATACACTATGCCATAATTTTCTTTGCGCATTTCCCTTATCTCACGTAGGTATCTGCTTCTCATGGCTCCTAAATGCGGCTGCTCGCAAAGAATATTTCTACCTTCCTTGTACTTTCTAAAAGTGAATGTCCTTATAATTTTCCACAAAGTTGTTTTGGATAGCTCTATGTTATTGTTCTTTCTCAACCAAATCCTAAGTTTTCTTACAGTCAGTTTCTTTGGCATCCTGGATATAAAATCCAAACTTTTTATAATTTTAGGAGTCTCCATGGCGAAGTGGTCAAGCCTTTTGACTCGGGCTCCAAAGGTTGTGGGTTAAATTCCGGGCCGCATCCTTCGGTTCACGAGTTAAATTTTTCGGAGACGCTCTGTGGGTCATCGCTAGAGCTGTGGAGTTCGTACTTTGTGCGATGCTTTCCACGCTGCGGAAAGAGACCGAGCCATATGGGACAGAACCCGGTGCAATGAAGTCGACCCTGTCGACTTTTAAGCAACTTTTTAAAAGCATTTTTATAATAGCTCGTCTTATGAAATCCTTGTCAAAGCTGTCTACAATAACCTTTCTACATACCATTTGGTTATTGCGTGGTGGTTTAATTCCAGATTCTTGCACCCATCGACAAAATGACCGTTTACTCAAACCCAGTGCATGCACTGTTCTTTTTTTCGGAATTTGTAATAATATAAAACAGTTTCCTGTGATCAGCTTCTATACAAAAATATGTGTACAACTTCATAGTGATGCTTTGAAGTGTATACACAATTTTCCTTTCAATCCCATTGAAAAATATTCACACAATTCAATGTTAGCGACAAGTGGTAAGATTTTTAAAAAAAAATAATAATAATCAGGTTTCATGAAATAACCCACATTTTGATGACACCTCTGAATAGTCCCAGTTTAAACAACGCGGGGTTCTTGGCAATAGGCCAATCCCGTGAAACACGTAACAATATTCAACATTGAACGCTGATTGTCTGGCTACAGTGTAATACATTTAAAATTTGAACTTAATCTCGGACCCATAAATTATATATTGCATATAAACAAACATTGAAATCTGCTGTACAATCTCCAGAACAAACATTTTTTGTTGGGTGGCCATAATGATAAGGTTATATGCTAAATCTCATAATTTTCCCTCAGTTGGTTACTGAGATATGGAATTTTATATTGGGGCAAAAAAAAGTAAACAGACTATAGTAATAAATAAAATCCTGGATTACTGAGATTCAAACACATTACCCCCACACTGGCTAGCATGCATGCTAGCCATCGAGTTAACAAAGCTCCCCTAACATGTAAACAGTATAAAATAACACAAAGTAATGCAGCTTTACAGAACTGAATTGCGAACATTACAAGGGTGTTGCAGCAACTAGCCTTCAACAGCACACAAATACATACACAAAACACAACATATAATCACAGAGAAGACCCTCCAGTGACTACATTAAGGCATAAGAACAAGATGAGAAGAATGAAAAGATTATAAAAATGAGAAAAATGAAGAGAGAATGAAAATTTGAAAAACAAATTTGCTATTTATCTCAGAATTCTAGGCTGTGATTTTTAATTTAGCAACATTAATGCACCATCATGTGACAGTATCTTTGGACAGAAGTATCTGCCATCGAGCTATGATAAAAACACAAATAAATGTAAAATTCTAGAAAGTTTAACAATCGAGAGACACATTTAACATTTATCTTTATATAATGAAGCTAACATGAACACAAAATACTTGGAGAATTACACAATATTTTGAGAGATTGAAATACATGCTACATAATTCTTCAGGTCAGTACAGAAAATATCTTTTTCATGCTTTAAGCTTGTTGGCTATATAATATAAACAATTAGAATAAAGAAAGTAATAGTGTGATCTTAATATAGACTATTTGTGTCTGTTTTTCCACCACATTTTACACAGTTAATTTCTCATCATGATTATTAATGTGAGGCTCATTACTTCATGCTGACTTTTAATTGAAAATTCCATCACATGTCAACACATAGATTACTTGAAACGATTTCTTTCAATGCTAGAATGGAATGCGAGCCATATACTCATTTTTTTTACTTAATTTGCACTTATGGTGCCTCAACTACTCAAGTCGCTCTAAGTGGAATTTTGTAAATTCAGAGCAACTTTTAGCCACTTCAAATAGCCCAACATGTACTATGAGTAAAAAGGTTGGTAAATCTTCCCGATGTTTGTTCTAGAATGTTTCTGCTTGTGAGTTTTCATAATCTGTTCAAGTATACTGGTCAGTTTTTTCCAAGTTTAGTCATAACCGTATTGATGGTCTACCTGGTTATAAGTGGACATTAAATGGTTATGGCCAGGATGAAATGAAACATGCAGATTTATATAAATAATGACTACTTGCTTCCTGAAATGCCAGCTATAAATTCTGGCTTCTCATCTTTTAGTAGTTAATATGTCAGAAATTTATATCCGAGAAGTATTTACAATTTGCAGTAAAAGCTATGTCTATTTGCACCATTTCTGTGTGTGAAGTTGACTGTCTGGATTTCTACATTATGCAAGTAATTAGAAAGTGGATGAGCCTCTGTAGCACAGTGCCTAGCATGCTTGTCTCCCAGCACCGTAGTCATGTGTTTGAAGCATCATCAAGGTGGAGGGTTTTCTTAAAATTGACGTTGCTTCCAAGTCGACCTAGCTTAAAATGAGTACTGGGAAAAGTTCTGGCAAGCAAATGCAGCGAGTATGATTATTGGCAACATCACCCATCGAGTGCCAATTGGTTTATACAAATATGGAAGCTAGCACAATATATCCAATAAATCGCATGCCCAATAGGTTTCTTTTCATATTTTACTAATTAGAAAGTTGTGCTACAAATATGATGGAAATAGCAGACTAATTTTTATGAATAGAAATCATATTATATTCTTCTCCTATTTGTTTTGACATTACAATTACAGAAAAGTATGTTTATGTACCACAGAGACAAACAGAAAGCAGCCATTTGTGTCACAACGTATCTACCTGCATACTGCAGCTTTAATGCATCATGGCTGAATGGTCCACTATGCAGTGACACTGTTGTTCTACAGGTAGTATATAATGTGCACTAGCCTCAGATTTCACAGCAGTGTTTAGTCTTCCTTTTATTTCATATACTCAGTGTTTAGACTTTGCTTTGAATGGTTTTTCCAATAATTAAATTGTAATTTTTGTTGAGGAATTATGTTGGGCTTTTTTTCTTCAAAATTTCACAACTCAAAAAGTAACTTATTAACAGATTCAATGCCAAACAAAAGGTAGTTTGGACCTAACAAAAATGGATGGCGGAAAATGGGAAGTAGGGTTGTGTCACAGTTATGACTTAAAAGTTGTTAACATGGTAGCAGACATGTTGTATTATATATTAAATTAAAGGGAGTTTCATAGAGAAAACTACTGTATATAAGCCCATGGCAAATACAGGAAGTTGCTTAAGGTGATTAATAATCTCATGGCACTTAATCAGTTAATGGAATATGTTAAAAGCACATGAGAATGTGTTGTAGTATGAGAATTTTCAACACATATTTTCCTCCAGTTAACAAAATTATTTGTTTTCAAACCCTGTTTGAAAATTTATTCTCTACAAAAATTACAGTACATTTGTATCGAAAATAAGTTAATTTTCACTTAATTTAAACAAAAATTTTGAATGTAAATATTCATTTGAATTCAGCTAAATTATGAATCTACACTATGGTTAACAATAGCATTATTATATCATCTTCATCATTATATCATCATCATCATCTTCCACTTCTGCCGTCAAGCATCGTGTGGAGGAATAATTTGCGCTCCAGCGCCTGATGGACGGCACTGGATAGTGTCATTCCATGTGACTGTACAATATCTTTGATGTCATCAATCCATTTTCTTCTTGGACGTCCTCTTGGTCTCGTCGCAGATGGTCTTTGATGTAAGGCCAGTGATGGTAGTTGATGGCATTGCATTCTAACGACATGGCCAAACCACTTGATCTATAACCCAGTTATTTCATTTGTGTCACCAGTATAATTCATGCTAATAATTGCAATCACAGTTTTGTAATGTATTTATTATTTTTATTATCAAGATTAGGTACTCGTTTGGTTAATGTACAGTAATGTTATTGAATAGTAAATAAGGTGTAAAGACAGTAAGAATATTTAATGTGTATATTAACTATATGCCTTTATTCTGTGTTGTATGTTGTGATTAAGTTTCAATATTTATACTGTATTCTGACATTCAACATAAATACATCCACAGGTTTCAGGTAATCAGTGGACAAAGAATTTTATATCTAAGAGTGGCTTGAGCCTGCAAATTGGGTTTAAATTTCTTGCTGGTAACCGGCAATTCAAACTTAAAATGACTGTAAATGACAGCTCTGTACCAAGGTAAGTTAACACGGGGGAGGGGGGCATAACCAATGTGCATACGTAATGATGAAGAAGAAATGAGGAAATGAGTACAAATTAATGTGTTTAATGATAAGCTGATGTAGAGATGTGCGAGATTTGACTAGAGAGTCATGAAATTAAGCACATGGCATAAAAGCTGCCAAAATTGTAGACATGCGTTCAACACCAATGAGGACATACATTTCTACAAGATGTTTCATCAAAGTGAACAAGTAACAATCTTCAAACCCTACACAGGACATAATAGTGTGACATACTACTTGTTCAGTAGAATAAAGATAGGAGACACTGATGAATGTAACTGTCAAAATGATAAAATGACAGCTAAACATTTATTGTAAGATTGTTCAACATATGTAATTTTTTTATCATTTTGACTTACATTCGCTCCATTTGAGTACAAATTCTATGGAAATGTCAACAAGCTCAAGTTAACTGCTGCTTTTAAAAACATTATTCAGGTTGACATATGAAGAAGAAGAAAAGGACTCCTGATGTTTCAATCTCGTGGTTTTTCACTCTTGTCTCCCTGTATATTAAGTTTTAATTAATAATTAATTTGTTCTAAAGCAGTTTCTTGCTATAGGTCTGTGCTGTGATAGGGCCATCATACTTTGTAGGCCAGGATGCACAGAGAATAGACAACCAATCGCTCTCTCTCACTTTAGTAGGCAACAAGCCCAGGCAGCGAACCTGTGCCTGACAGTGCTCATGACTTTATCAGCTCAGTTCCCTGTAAACTTCGCTAATGTGCCCACCTTACTCAGTTTTATTCATATATAATTCTATAGTGACAAAGTCAGAGTGGCATATCTATGTGTTTACTTTTGGAAGATTGTGAGTTCAAAATTAAACATTTAAAACAAAAACAAAAGAAACTAATGTATGGGCATAAGATATGTAATCACTTCATTGAATCACCTAGATGATTTTATAAAAGATATGATGTTATTCACAAGGATATTTTCTATAAGTAACACAAAAAGCCATCTAGAAATTAGAAAGAATTACTAAAATATGAGTAAATCAACAAAAATTGAAAGTGGAATGCAAGAATACATTCACAAGTGAAGGAATTGGCATGTGGCTAGGAAGTCTTCATCAACACATAAATTTAAGTAAGACACTGATACTACTACATTAAAAAACTAAACTGTATGAAATGTGAAATTCAAAACAAATAATTTCTGTAGTGAATTTAAACACAGAAGCCACAAACAATAGATTGCAACATTTTGTTTCTGGCTTGTGTGTTTACATGTGAAATTAATGCGTGTAGAAAAGGGTTTTCAGGAATGTTAAGGCAAGAAAGAAAATGAATGTGCATTCAGCACCTTGATCAAATACTTTTGCTCGATATGCAGTCTTTATTGTTCACAGATCAAAATGGTTCTGGTAAACATTAAAACAGCAGAACATATGAGTGACAAATGAAACAGGTGAGGATAAGGGGGCAAATGATAATAGAGGATACCATTTATGCATAAAATGGAAGTCAAACATTTCCTTTGCATAGAAATATAAATCTCACCACTAATACATGATGTAATGATAATCTCTTTAAAAATTATCACGTTTTTAAAACTTTCCAAGCCTAAAAATATGCTTGTGTTTGTTCACAGTTACCCACGGATTTATACTGGCCTGAACCCACAGAAATTGCAGAATGGCAGTGATGAAATTAAAGCCACTATCAGTGCGATACAAGACTATAGAGTGGCTGGTTCTATAACAGTGAAAGTACAATATGTTGTCATCCCATATCAACTGGCAACTAATGTTACCAGCGGTCAACAAGTGGAGACAGAACTGACTGACAAACAATTTATAGTATCAATATTTTCAGTAAGTCAGAAATGTTAACCACAAACTAAGAAATTGTGAACTAGATATTTTAGTAAAATTTTCATTTGTATTCAATAAGAAACCTGCCAAATGTGGTGGATCTTGAAAACTGTAATCCACATTCACCTCGTTGAGGCCTCTACCCCTTTCCAAACTGTCATTTGTTAACTGAAACAGAGAGGAAATTATCTATATGCCAATTTATAATTGAAACATTACACTGGGTAAAAAAATTTAGATGTGTTGTTTGTAGATGAGATTAAATAAAGTTACCTTTATGTTTGGGCAGGTGAATATGAAAATGCCTAGGGACATTATCTTCAATAAGAAAAACGTCTTTAAAAATTGCAATGAGTACAATGTCAACCTGTTTTATAGACTACAGTAAGGTCTTTGTCTTCAACATCATAAATTGTGGAACATCATCATAAACAAGGGGTTTCTGCATTTAAAAAATACAATGTCCACAGACAAAAGTACATGTCCGTAAAATATTAGAATCAACAATTAAGAAACTAATAACGTCACCGAATTTTAATACCTTGAATCATGACCGCCCACGCTTTCCGGCATGGCACATGATTGATTGATTGATTTGAATATGCTATTAACAACAATGAAGAGTTGAAACAAAAAGTTAGAAGGCGACTGGCACAGCAGTGTAGAGGTTACACAGCATTAAGAGTCTATAACACAACAACAGTAAATATATAAAAATAAACATTTTGAGTACATTTACTTTTCTTGTGGCAACCAATTCATACGCACTAAAGAAGAAAACAGGTTTTTAAACTTAAATTTTGCAAATTCTTTACAATATGGAGGATAAAGAAGAAAACAATTTATTGACATTCTACTAGTTCTGAACATTCAAGAAAACTGGCTATTAAACAATATCATGTCTCAGAAACTAAAATAATCTGGCCGCTCAAATGTCACAGTGGCTTAGAGAAAGCATTCATGGAGGACATGATTCCTAGAAGATAAAGCAGGGGTTGGCCATTACAATGGTGGACACCCTGGACATGAATATTAATGTGACAAAGGGTTAAGTCTTTTAGATGGGCTGTGATGAGAGCACCCAGCCGTAAAGGATTTGCTGCCTGATGATGACTGTGGCTAATTATTCTAAGATCTGAGCACTCCATTTTCCTGTCATGTAGTATGAAACTTGTATTGTATAAATCATTGCATAACTCGATGATTTGATTATTATATGTTAGCAAAACTGTTGTTTCCATAAAAACATAGACTTGTAAACCTTTTTAAAATATCTAGACTATATGGTGACACCTACTTGCCGTAGTTTCTAGCACTACAAGTGATAGAATACCTTACACCTAAGCCCTGAAATAGACAACATACATTATGGAATGCCAATTACTAAGTCACACAGTTTCACACTGCATGAAAATCACAAAGAACTTACTAAAGTACTAAAGTCAAGATGGTTGATTCATTGCACTGGGTTTTACCCTATCTTATTCAGTCTCTTTATGTATTCTAAATGATTAATGCATTTTAGTTCTTGCATATTTCTGATTCCAGGTCAACATTGAAGACTCTGACCAGCAAAATTCAATATGTACATCTCTTAATGACATACACATGAAGACATGTGATGGCATGTGAGTAACAGTACATAGTGAACCTATATGGAGTCTGATTATAACGGTTCAATCATTGAATATGTAAACATTTATGACAGCTTATGATTGATGTGTTTCAACGAGTCATGATAAATTAGATTTTTTAACACCAGTAAAAGTTCAATTGTACATAATTATTCAATGAATTGATTATACAGGTCTGCAAAAGTGAACTTATATTATCAATGGTTCAGACAACAAAAAGCAATTGAAAGGATGACCAAAGTAGAACGCTTCCATGGAAAAGAATAGATTAATATCTTCCATAACTTGAAGCATTACAATCAGGACATTATGACTCTTGAGTCCTAATAGAGTGCTGTGCGTGTGCAATAGGCTGGAATATGTAGAGATTAACTGTTAATAGTAAAATACATTAAAGTCACCATGAGACGGGAACTTGTGTAGGATCGAACATCTTTCCAGTCGATCATAATGAGAGTTATATTCTGCAGTGGACCTACTACATAATGATGATAATCTACGATATAATCAGACAGAGATTGCTGGACTTGAAAATGAGTACGGATTTAGTACATTTGAGACATACAAGAATCACTTAAAGTCACAATGCACTTAGTGTGCATAAGGAACAGTTAGCTTACATACTGTTTGTTAACTGCTAATATTAACTAAGACCTATCAGGACTCCCAGGTTAATCCAGCCTTAAATGGGTACCAGGAAATGTCATTCATGGGAAGTAAAGGCAGTCGGCATGATATTGACCACATCAGCACTTGAGTACTGACTCATTTAGACAACTATGGGCTAGCACCCTGCACCCAATGTGTCTCAAGATGTGTAAATAGTCTTCTTCTTGACATTACTTCTTAATGGGTATGATTAGGAAACTGTGTTAGTGCAGTGATTAGCATGCTTACCAGCCTGGTTGTCAGGTGTTTGAATCTTCTTTGCAGAGAAGATTTGTTTTTATTGACCTGCACACCTAATAGACTGCAATGGCTGGGGCATATAGAAAGAATGGAAGATAATAGGGAAACAAAACTCGCAGGAAATAAATGACCGTAGACCCCGAGGTAGACCAAGAAGACAGTAGAGAGATAATATACATATTGACCTACAAGCAATCAGAATCAGTGACTGGCAAGAGAAGGTCAACCAGAGAGACGAATGGAGATGGCTTGTATCTGCAGCAAATAACCTCAATGGCTCGGAATGCTGAGGAAGAAGAAGAAGAAGAAGACCTGCACACCTGGGTGACCCAGGATGAAATAGATGTCAGGAAATCTTCTAGAAAATAAAAGCAGTCAGCATAATATTGACCATATCACCCATCAAGTGTCAAATAATATGAAGCTAGCACCATATTCCCAATATACTTCATGGCATGAAAATGGGTCTTTTAATTGACTTTATAAGCAACTTATGGGCAACACATGGTATCTACTATTCAGTCCAGGCTTTGTGCTGTGGAGAGGTATAACATTCACTACCGCCATGGGTTGTAGTTGGTGTGCCGTGTTAGAAGCACAATGTAACCGACTCTCCTCTATCAAGACAGTAAGGTGCCTGTGACGTGTGGGTATGCGTGGAGCTCAGTGAAGTCTGTTGTTAGTAATATCAGTAGATCATCCATCATGTGTCATGCCAGAAAGCGTGGTCGGTCATGACTCACCATTTCACTTGATCACCATAGTTGTGGATCAACTCAGTGTTCCTGTTTTGACCATGCAGTGTGGCCAACCCATCCAGGTATTTACTTCTTGGTCTTCCCCTTGGTTTGTTCCCTTGGATCTTGTCAGTTGTCACCAAGTTCTCCAGTTCTCCATCAGAAATAAACTGGATCTTTCGTGGGGGACTATTGTGTTGACATTCTGGTGGCGGCATTATGCACAGTGTATCTGTGCGGGCTGTTGTTTGTCGAGACTCCTGTCTTTTCCACATTGGGCAGTGGGGAGCATTTTAAGTGATATTCACTGGCACAGGAACGGAGCATAATGGGGACAACCCATTGCTGTGAAGTTGGAACCGCGACTAACTAACTAACTAACTCTCCGGTTCATTTCTTCTCATAACATGTCCAAAACATTTTGACTGTCTACGTCTAATTTCTCTAATTAATTTACGATTTTCGTGTGTTTCCTGTAGTACTTGGTCATTGGTTTTTCTGTCTGTCCATGGTATTCTTTGCATTCTCTTCTGAAACCACATTTCTGCAGCCATCAGATGTTTTCCAGCTTGACTGCTCATTGTCCAAGTTTCACATCCATACAAAAGTACAGGCTCTATGTAGCACCTCAACAGTCTTTTTCTCTTTTCACTTGACATCTTTTTCACCTTGCTAAAGGCTACTTTCGCCATGGTAATTTTGTTCTGACCTCTTCAAGGCATCTCCCATCCGATGTTATAACTGTTCCGAGATAATTGTACCGATTCACTTGTTGAAGAATATTCCCATTTACTTGTATATTACATTGTGGTATTTCTTTCTTCTTAGTGACGACCATAATCTGTGTCTTTTTACAATTTAATTCTAACCCCAGTTGTTCACTGTGTGCAACAACCACATCTACTAATTGTTGCAGATCCTGCTCATTGTTTGCAGTCAATACTGTATCATCTTCATATCTAATGTTATTGATGTTTCATCCTCCAATGATTCCATTTATATCTACTACATTATTAAAAATAGTTTCACTGTATAGGGAAAAAAGATCTGGAGACATTACACATCCCTTTCTCACACCTCTCTTAATTGGAATTAATGGGAATTTTGTCCCACTTCATTATCAATACTTATGGCAGCAGCTTGTTGTTTCCAATATATGTTTTTTATGTCTAATGTCTTTTCCATCAATTTGTAGATCTGCAAGCATGTCTACCATGTTGACATGTCTTACTCTATCGAAAGCCTTTGTGTAGTCAATAAAGCAAAGATGTATATCTTTGTTTACTTCTGTAGAATGTTCAATTACTGGCAATAACTAGATACTTCACCAAATGAATAAACAAATTTAAACTAGTTTTTTTTTTACAAAGGTTTATTCATATTTTTATTCTGGAAACGGAAGTTGCATGGAAACGGTATTTGATACAGACTAATATTTTTTGTGATAATCATATTTGAGGGATTCCACTAAAATAACATTGAAGCTTTCTATTTTGTCACATCTACAGGTCTTACAACAACAATGGCCCTCAGTCATACACCTTATACAGGAATAAAGAGTCCCCAGCTGCTGTAAGTGTTATATTTTCATGTAACATACATAATGGTCATATTTTCACCCAGTAAATAAACAAACACCTCATATAAATATGCTTTTTTAACCTTTAGAGGATGGGTCAGCCAATATTTGTGGTCAACAGTAGTATAAACTCCACCAAGGAACAAACACAAAAGGATTTTTATTATTGTCAGAAACATTCCACAAATTTTAAGCCTCTTTATCTTCCTTACACTCTGGAGGAAGGGGGTCCACTTGGGTTATGACTCCCAAGTGTCGCTTTCCTGTTGTCTAATCATACCATATAGCTAGCTGAAAGAAATAGTATCATCCCAGTATGTCACCATTGTTTATCCTGTTCCAACCACCTCCCTGTCCTTAGATGTGTGGATATCACACACCATTTGCATTGTGATCTGTTTCAGATTACACCTGTTGACTTGGCCAGGAGAAAGCCAGCTTCTTTCCCTTAACTTCTTTCACATCCTTCACAGTCACGTCTTGCTAATAAACCATGAACACATTGTCACCATAATGCCTTCTTTTTACCCCCACCACAGCTAGAGGCGCAGTGCTTCTGCATGCACCAAGCGAAATCCAGCTCTTTCCCTCATTTGTTGCCATTGTATTGGTTGGCTGGAGTCTTCCTTCCCACCCCCTTCTTTCCACTGTGGAAAGTGACATTCATCTGGCATCTTGTTCTGTCACCAGAGCCACGTCTGCTGCCATGACCTGGCCTGACCTAGCTGTGATGGTCAGAGTTTGAATGACATTTCTCTACCCTGGTGTCCCCTGCGGTTTAGGGGTGTCCTCCATGCCACAGTGTCTACTGTTAAAGTATGCTGTCCTTGCTGACAGGATGTCTGGTTGAGCTGGCATGAGACAGTAACAGTTCGTTTCAGTGTTATCAATTAATTTAGTGAGAATCTGATTAGAGAATCTCTAAAGGCTGAGTCACTTGACATGAGCCAATTTACTCCATCAATTTGTTCTACTGATCATTGCAATGGTTCCACAGCCAGCACAAGGCTGTCTCAGCAGCATCACTAAGCTGTTTCAGTCCCCAAGTTCTCAACCGTTCTTGCAGTCCAAGTTGCTTAAGCACATCTTACACTAAATTGGAAACAAGACTTCTTGCATCTACCTCTGTGCTGAATAATCTCAATACGAAACCCTCTTGGGCGTCTCCGTGGTGAAGTGGTTAAGCTGTTTGACTCGGACTTCGAAGGTTGTGAGTTCGATTCCAGGCCGTGTCCTTCGGTTCACGAGTGAAATATTTCAGAGACTCCTGTAGGTCGTCGCTAGAGCTACGTAGTTCATGCTTTATGCGACGCTTTCCGTGCTGTGGAAAGAGACCGAGCCATATGGGATAAAACCCGGTACAATGAAGTCGACCCTGTTGACTTTTAAGGGGCTTTTTTTTTAAAGCGACTTAGCCACCTTGAAAGTGTGATGCTTCTCAATTCCCAAATCATATGGGGCAATCAACTCAGTCAGCAAGTGATGACTCGACAAGGAGTACACAAAAATGTCAGGTCTTCTCTGATACTTCAGATTATCTCAGGGTACTTTCCAAAGCTGCCGTGGTAGCCCATGCGCAAGTGATGACATAATATATACTTCTTTGTGAGGTAAATATAATGGGTATGGCTTCATTGCAATGTTTAAAGGGGCGCTGAAAAATTGCCACAAAATGAGTGGCATGATATTTTGACTTCCAGAATGAGATTGGAGGTGGAGGTTGCAATGATGACATTATGATGACTGGAGAGCAGTTAGTTAGTTAGTTAGTCGACAGATCATCCTCATTGCACATCGAACCATTCAATCCATAAATGCTCGGATCCCCTCCTCAGTACATCCCACAGCATGTAGCGGCTAACAACACCAGCTTTGTGTTGGTTTATTAATCTTATTTGGCTTCCTGTGTAGTGTTTTTGTTTGGCCACAACTCTTTTAACTTTCTGCTCTCGCAGCCTGACCATGGTTGTAAATTCACAGTCATCACTTGATTCTCGCAAACATCTTACTTGCTTCTCGTAGAGCATTCAGAATGTCATCCTGGTCCATGGTTTGGCCGCCTTCCACAGTAGCCATACCTGCAAGCCTGGCACAGAATGACATGCTTTGTTTATGATGAACTAAAAAGCATGCTATGTCAAATAGAAACTGGTATGTTTCCTGTGGAGTGATTTGAATTACTCATGCAAGACTACATCATGCAAGGAGGCACGATGGTGTCAACTGATTTTATAACATTATTAACCCTACCAGACCTGAGGCCCTGAACCTAACTGTCACCTATACCTGGGCTCCTGAGCATTAAAGAGAAAAAACCAGCATGATATAGAAAAATGTTAGTTACATGCAAACAAGTGGTTAGAATAAGATGGAACTTGAAGACATTGTAGAAAATAGGTCTACCTTTCATCTAGTAAATAGTACAGGCTGCCACACAATTACGCCGTGACTCTATGGACCTCTGAGTGAACTAAAAAAGACTGTTAGTTTCATACAAGAGACAACATTGCAGTTATAAACATATTTCAGGCGAACGAAAGAAGAAGAAGAAGAATCTAGCGCCAATAGTCCACCTTTGTGTGCCAACCCACCCAGCAGGATGAGCCTTGTTTCACACAGAGGTACTTCTTGCAAAGTGAGCACCAGATGTTGCTCTTCACCTTCTTGCATGGATTGTCTTTGTACACCCCTTTCTCTTACTATCGATCTAGCTCTAGATCTATAAGGTTCAAGATTCTCCTCATCACTCGAGCTCTCCCTGTCTGTGTCACTTGAACTGGAAATGTATTCTTGATGAAATTCTGACTCCTCAGAGTCTGAATCAACCAATGTACCGATCGCCTGTTGGACTGTGAAAAGCCTAGACCTACTTCGCTTTCTTGTTGAAGTGCTTGGTTCATCAGCCGCTCGTTTCATTGTGAATTTTCAGAATTTTTTTCACGTTAAACCACACAAAGTCAATTCAAACACATGGGGGCAGACATTTGCAATGACTAACTATGAGGTTTTACCACAATTGGTTGGTTATTTTTAGTTTGTGACGGATTTTTTTCATGTATTAGACAAAGTACAAAAAATTAGGTACAACAGTATAGCGGCAGATTCGGAAATTACAGAAAAATCGGTACAGCCGTATGGTAGAGTTAAGACTGATGAACATAATGATGATAACTTATGCAACTGTGCACAATAGAAAATGAGTGAGTATACACATTTAAGTGATCTAACGTTGTCAGTGGAGGTAATGAATGACAAGTGTTTCATTATCTTTGTTAAATCTGTATACATTTTTATGTACTCATTAGTATCTAATTTACGTTTACTTACTTTGTTCTAAAAAGGTTGTCACTCAGAGCTGGCCATGTTCACTCTATGGTACATGCAACTGTGGTGTGACTGTATTTGCTGAGGGAAGTCACGTTAAACTCAGTATGTGCGACAAAAACACAAACTTTATGAGTTACAGCTCGACAACAGGATCAGACACGCTAGCGAAACAGCCAATGTTAGTTTTCATAGAGAAGAACCTCGAGATGTATCATGTACGTGTTAATTAAATATATAGTCATTCTTACATGTGATTATTAGATAATGCTATTGAGCATATGACTTCTCACTGTTACATTGCTTTATGAATTCTGTTTTTCTTTGCTTCGTTAGAAAAGAAAGAAGTTACCAATCCAGTCTTTCAAGAAACAAATGAAAGATGTAAATTGATTAGAGAAATTATACAGAGACAGTCGAAATGTTTTAAGTATGTTATGAGGAGAAATACACTTTAAAACCTTTTTTACAACTGGGATTTGAAGGGAATAGATAAATGCCTTGAGGGCTTGGCAACATGACAAGAACAAAGACCTTATCTGAGACAGGTCATTGTGTGAGATGTTGGCAACATGACAAGAACAAAGACCTTATCTGAGACAGGTCATTGTGTGAGATGTTGGCAACATGACAAGAACAAAGACCTTATCTGAGACAGGTCATTGTGTGAGATGTTGGCAACATGACAAGAACAAAGACCTTATCTGAGACAGGTCATTGTGTGAGATGCTGGTAACATGACAAGAACAAAGACCTTATCTGAGACAGGTCATTGTGTGAGATGTTGGCAACATGACAAGAACAAAGACCTTATCTGAGACAGGTCATTGTGTGAGATGTTGAACCATGACCACCAATGCTTTTCAATATGGCACATGATGATGCTGATGAGGAACCAAAGCATAATAAATGTAGCAAAGTTTTTATATTTACAGTTATAAATTAAAAAGTGCCCAGAACATGACCTTGAACACAACGCATACAAGCTAACAAGCTCCTGAACAGCTTTCAACCAGAGCTCACTCTTGAATGTCCACTTTGCACACATCCTTATGAGGCTGTGAAAAGTTATTTATACGAGTGGCCAGCTCTTATAATTATGAAGAAATCATCAATTCTGCCAAAGAACAACACAACTTTCGGCACTGGACCAAAGGGCTAAAGTGCAAGCATCACAGGCTCAATAACAACATGAGATAGAAAACTAATAATTTCTGTTTACGCAACGGCATATAATTCTTGATGCTTGCCTGCTGACTCAGTGGTCATGGGTGTCACATAGCTTCCCTGGGGTGAAGGGAACAGGCTATCACATTTATTATGATTATCTATTCACACATATATCTCTATATTTATTTATATATGTATATGTATAAATCTCGGGATGACTTCAGTTCTGGGACTGGGACACTTTCAGTCTGCGACCCCTCCAGTCCTCGGATACCTATCTCTCTCACAACCAACCAAGGGAGGTTACCCTTTCAAACATCATCCTGAATCAATGATGCAACTCCGGTATCTACAAACTCAATAACACAAGTGTATTGTACAAAGGAAAGTGAAGATAATGTGGATGTAGTGCAGATCTGTCTGGTGTGTTAGTTGCCACTAGATAGTTAGCTGAGGCAGCCAGATAAAGATGTCTTCATAGTACAATGCCGACGCCTCACACCACACATGAATGGTACTTAGCTAGTGTCTCTCGCAGCAGGTCCTCAGTCTTTCACCAGATATCACCTCCTCCAAGCTGACACTAGATCCGGCTAATGGCCGTGGAACACCAGAGCATATGTCCAAGTAGTGCCATGAATTTTCATCCTCATCCGATCATGTAGGTGCCTCTATACAAGATTTACTTAATCTGAAAGTTCGCTGCTTTACCAACAGTGGCACCAACTCAACAATATACCGCCAGAAACACAGGTCCTGAATTAAAGTTCATCGAAGCACACTGTCCAGTGCTAAATTTATATATTGAGCATTGTTCATTGCCAGAGTCACAATTGTCTAAAGTCTGTGGCTGTATTCCTAATCAGGACCATAATCCATGTGAACGAAGTGTGGAATGATATCATCGATAGTTGAGTGGTTGTCGAATAGGTAATGAGTGGCACATCTGGACAATCACATGAACAATATACTTGCCCAGACGTTGTCTCTATCTTAAACTGGTTGTTTAGTCATCTTGGACCTACTCTGAGGGTATAGACAACTGACTGGGTAGTGGGCAGTATGATCACCTCACGTTGACATGGTTTGTCCAGACTGCTGATGCTGGCACAGAATGATGGTTTTACTGACTATCCATCACTCCTCTCCGGAAGGTAGAATCTGGAACAAAATGACACAGGCAACCCTCGGTGAGAATCACGTGACCACGAACTCATCATATGGGATAGACATCATCATGGTACTCAGAGTGTGAAGCACCTCCCCAAGATGGGCGGTGGTTCAATTACAGGCCAGGCCTCAGAGTCAGAGAAAGAATAAGGTCTGGGGTCTGAAAAGCAGCTGAATAGAACATCTGTTTCCCTGGAATGGGGATAGAGTGAACCCACGGTAATTGGTCATGAGTGTCTGTGCCCCAGTTCCCCATAGGAAGTCTTCTAATGACATACAGGGTTAGACAGGTATACAGTACCCATAGGCAAGATGGCCCTGAAGGAGGGCCGTTGGCAAAACCCCCTTCCATCCATTCCCAGGTGGTCATGCTTTCCCCAAGTTCATCCCCTCTGCAATCATCAGACATGTCTGTAGCATCACTTGTCCCTCTTTCCCCTCCCCGTTGTTCTCCTCACAGGAACCCACTATAAATTAGGACAGTATTCCCTTAAGGAAACCATGAACATAATGTGTATGAGGAAGGCAAAGAAAAAACCAGTAGTTGTCCCGCCAAAAGACGCGAACTTTGACACGTGCTGGATCGCTCAAATGATCGTCAATCCGACAGCGGACATTCCCATGAGTTTCGTCTTGACCGGCCGAGTCGGAGGATATATTACACGATAGGATTTTAGTTACGCCGTCACCGACTTCCGGTTTTGTCGACTACGTCTGAGTTCCAAGGCGCCCAGTAGTGTAGTACTTGCAATGTTTACACTGTCAAGCCAATCCCACTTTCTCCCCAAACAATCAATTTCTTGGCATGCGGGACAAGTCGTGCAAACACCTGCACTTTTCACAGCAGTCAAAGACTTCACAACAGGCCTGATGAAATTGGGTCAAATAACAGGCCTGTTTTTCAGTGTAACTTGCATGCTCGACCCTGACCTACTTGCAACGGTTGTGGCATGCAATCCGCACATCGGGTATTTGGATTCAAGAATGATAGAATTCTTACCTTTTCGGTTGGCAATGCAGTTAAATGCATGGAACCTCAGTCCAACTTGGGAACTATGTCTACAGTCATCAAACTCTGTTGACATTGGGAACCATTTCTTCCTTCTGACAAACTGCAGCCACACAGAAGTTCTTTAGCCAGCGACTAGAACAACCATCAGTTCTCGCACAGCCAGCCTGCTGCACTTGCGACAGGAAACACTTCCGGTGTTCCAGAACATCCAGAACAAGGGCAATTCCCCTACTCCCTTTGGGGTAAATTACTGGATTATCTCCCTTTGACTACTGGGTGTTGTTTACATTGTGAACTGTGTTTGCAGGCCGAGAGAATCGTGTGGTCTGGTCAGTCTCTCCTGGTCGCAATTCCTCAGCGTATTTGTGACATAGGCCCCTCTTACAGAGAGTTGGACCACGTCGACTCTTGCCTCCTGGGAGGCTTCGATCCAGGAGATCTACTACTCCTCTTCAGGGACTGGATGCCTAGACAGAAAATCAGCTCCAACATTCTCCTTGCCGGGAATGTACTCCACTGTAAAGTGGTAGGGCTGAAATTTTTGCATGGCCCATACAAGTGACAACCATTCTCCTTCGACGGTCGAATAATTCCTTTTGACTGGCAAAAGTTTTCAACTGGCGTATGCCACGGACCGCAACACAGATGCATCCTCCCCTCACACTAAGCACATGTTCAATTTCCGGGAGATGGCTCTGCCCACCAAATGTTGATGGTCTGCCTGTGTCCTCAAAAGGTAAGGCTTCCCCATCAATTAGGCGATCTTGCAGAGGCCTATATCATAGTCATGATAGACACTAGTGTTGGCGTATCGCCTTTGTACGTTCGGTTGACCCACTTTCGACTCGCGTAAGCGACGGCTCACAATACAGATGGATCGTCCCATCCTGACTGTAACAGTGTCTCCATACCCGCTTAGGTTCCCCAAGCTTTGCATCCTGGGTTTTGCGGTATTGTCCTCGTTGGACAGAATCGTCTTTCCCAAAACCCCTGGACTTTTGCTTCCAGGAACATCTCGGTCGATGTTGGATCTGGTCAGCCAATCTTCGGTTGGAGTCCTGGGTATCTCGCGCCGTTCCCGACGTTACCCACCCCTTCTGAACTGAGTTACTAGCGAAATTTTCACTATGGGCCTCTCCCTGACTTGTGTTTTCCCTCCTCTCTTCGGCTGGAAAATCTGACCTACCCCGTACGTTCCCATAGGCCCTCCTATGTGGTACTTGGGATCTCTGGTCTTCGTCTGGACCCGTAACCCTTTTCACAATGGCTGCCATCACCCTAAGGTAAGAAGATTTGTCATCGGATCTCTCCTCATATTTCTGAAGGAGATGCCTAGGGAGACTTTTCAGTTCTTCCCCGATCCGGATTTCGTAGGTGGTCTTGGACACAACCTTTACCACAGGATAAGGTCCCTGCCATCCTACTTGGAGTATATTGGTCTCTGCTGGACCCCACACTACTACTCCATCTCCCACCTTAAGAGCTTCTTTACTCTTTGTCCGATTTTTGGGTGGTGCCTTCTGTCACTCTGGGCAAGACTTAACCCACCGGCGCACATCACCGGTCATTCCTGGCCAGCAATAATGGCAGGAAATCTGCTGCAACGTCTCTCTGACACCCATATGTCGAGTTCCGGCTATCTGACTACCGGATATGGTGTGCCCGCTCTGAAGAATGTGGGGATGGTGGGCTTCTGGGACCACTGTAACAAGATCGCCTTGGGTAGTGAGAGTGAACCACACCCGAGGTGTCTCTAGCACTCCCGTGTATTCTAACCCCAGGGGTTGGATAGGCAGATACACATTTTTACTCTGTGGCTGATCTCATATTAGTTACATATGTCTACAAGCCCCTCCAGATTCTAGAACCCCACTAACTACCTACTCCTGTGGAACAATGAACACTTAGGCATCGTCCGAGACCACACTCAATCAGTATACAAATAGTAAGTCAACATACATAAAGTTTATTCTACCCTTGAGAATATAGAACTGAAATGAACATCCTGATAGAATAATCTATTTACACAAATAGAGGATAGAGTAGAGACAGAATCAGAGATATGGTTGTCATCATCAGGTTGAGAAGTAGATTGGATGCAGATGTCCCGTCCAGTCGGTCCGCCACTCACCCGGCTTCCTTCCAGTGAGATGACTAGAACCTTGGAGACCACTCTGTCCCCAGAGCGTGGATCCTCAACAATAGAGTCACCGCTGGACCTCACTCAACTGGACCAACTGCATCTTTATCACTCCTACTAAGTCACTGTTAATACACAGTTCTCTATCAACACTGGCTGGGAGACAATCCTCCTGGATTTGACTCCAAGTATTCGTGACTTCTAGTCACTGACACTATGTCTCAGTAGTACATTACCCGTGGTTGGATAAGTCTATGAGCCAATTCAATGGTCCCGCACTCATAACACAGTAACACTGGTTGTAGAATAAGTCACTGACCAATCTAATGGTCCCGTTCTCTAAAACAGTAACACTGGTTGTAGAATAAGTCAATGACCAATTCAATGGTCCCGTACTCATAACACAGTAACACTGCTTGAAGAATCAGATAAGGCAACTGATATGTCACTGAGTCCTACACGAACACAGTTCAAAGTCTTCATACTCTTTTCAGTACACTATTAGAATCAGACATCTACTTCCAAGGAAGACTATTCAGGTTGGACTATAATCTATTGTCCCTTCCACCTGGTAACACTTGCCCCAAGTTACTATGAATAGCTGGTGTAGTTCTTCTCAAGACCTGCCACTAAAGCTGTCATAGGAACCATTCAAGTGTCTAAATCACGTCTTTCTGCGTTTAGGCAGAACCACCGTAATAGTATACGGTCAGGTGTTTCCTTACTTTGAGCATGATTGCTCAAGTTGCTGAAATGTTCCTGGCTGAAATAGAGTATCTTCTAATGCAGAAAAACAACACAAACCATCATGTCCCACACGTGCACCTTCAAGGCACCTGAATCACTGGATGCAAACCTTCACGCATGATGAATCACACTGGGTACATGGTGTGGTTGAGTCTGGCGTGATAAGTAAAGAATTGGACCCTTCGCGGTGTTACACGAAGTGGTTTCCCTCCAACGACAAATATAGTTGACTGGTTCCTCAACAGGCAAACTCCTGAAAAGGAAGAGCGACCAGTGAGAGTATACTGGCCCAAACATTAGTCCACATGCATCCTACCAATGACTACTCAACCCTCAGTCATGCTACTTAGTTATGCATATAACTAACGCATTATCTCTATATGGAGAGTAGTAAAGCATGGGTTCGTGAATGTCAGCTGGCCTCAAAGAACAGCCCGTCAAACAGAGCAAGAAATCAGAATGACGAGTCTGATCGTAGGTCTCACCTATCCCTAATCACCTACCAGTTGTCGCTAACGTCACTAGTGATAGGCTATTAGAATAGTTCTAAAATTAATCGAACTAAACCTTAAGGTAAAGAGTCCCTGGACTCGTTCCTAACATTATCAATGTTCATTAGTAAACATAATACTGATCAATATACCATCCCTCGGGATATAGGAATAGTACATGATCACATCCAATATGTACACATGCCTGTTTGCTGGTGGGACCACCTGCCCACTCTGTAGCAAACTCTTCTTATCAGACTCTTCCTTAGAGTCAAGAATCCTTCTTGATAATACATGTTCCCCACATGTTCCAAGGGTGATGTTCCGGTTCAGCCCTCCCAAGTGGTTTAGCCTTGGCCTGGACCAAACGTCATAGTTGGCCTGGTCTGCCAACCTATACTTTCATAACTTGCTTTCAAATCCCCCATATCTTATATGTCCCCGTGTCTCATACAACCTCCTTGGATCCTTCCATACTTCCAGCACCTTAGCACTCACTTGCACTAGCGCCAGTATGAAAGAACAGGATAGCTAAGACAAGAATTCAGAACGCATATGTATATCACGACAGGCACGCATTGTTATCACGCTTCGACCTATTTGGCGCTCGGACTTACTCCAGAAAGTATCACATGCCATGACCTAATATATATATACACAATGCCACATCATATATATATATATATATATATATATATATATATATATATATATATATATATATATATATATATATATATATATATATATATATCATCAATGCAGACTTACCTTCACACAGAAATCCCGTGTTCCACACAATGAATTCACTATTAAGTTACTACACAATAGTTACATCATTCCTGGTGGCACAGAACTAAGTTCTTTCTTTACTTAGTAACTAAGCACAATTTTGTCTGAATCTCCACCTACCAGCTTACCTGCTTATCTAACCGTTCTCCTTGCTTCAGCAACTGACTGACATAAATTTAGGTTTCTATCAGGCACTATTAACTATGTTCTATTCTAACACATCAACCTAATAGATGCAACGATTGGCGATACATGGTAAATATAATTTAAACCCAAATCGCCCACATCGCATGCCTGCATTCCCAACAGCTGATTCGTGAACACACGTTGGTAAACAAACCCACGACCTAGCCTTCAGCAGCGCTATTGATCGGTTTGCTAATTACTAATGCAAGGACATCCGCATATGTAATGAGGATAGAACGATGGCGTTTTGTACACAATTACAAAGTTAACTGACAAACAAATAAGTGCCTGAATCTGCAGAACCAGACTCCAGTCAGCTTTCAGAACTGTTCAAGGGCTCCTCAGTCTCCTTTCTATAACAGTCAGCCGAAACATGGTTGAGGTGAGACGCAACACAAAATGGCTCAACACAGGCCTGCGTCTGCTCTCTTCGAGCATCATGAAGTGAATGAATGTGTTAGCCAAATTTCCCCACTCGTGCCAACTCATGCGCACGAGGAGCTAGTGCTTCTTGGGAAAAGACACTTTCTTGGGAAACAGTCATTCCCCACCTAGAATTTCTAGATCTCTCTGCACGAGAATTTAGTGCTATACCCAGCCTCACAGGTCACTCAAATTCAGGTGCTCCGAGAAGATTCTAGACGGTAATTCCTTCATCGGCTTCCCTCAGTCTATTTATAGCTGGGCAAGTCCCCCGATGACGCGCCAAAATAGTGCAGGATCCTGCTGCCAACAGACAGATAAACGCGTTTCGTCACAACCACCAACTGCTCATGCAGTTTGTCTCCCCTTCCGGCTCTCCGATAGAGCAGCCGATTCCTCAGAAAGTACTGTCCCCGTCTTGGTGGGTCAGCACTTCTTTGCAGCTTCTTGTAGTAAGGACGCAATGTTGGGTCCTTCCTCTGGGCAGTATGCAATTCCCATGACACCGGGTTGGTGCATAGTGTGTCTGCCTCTTCTTTCTTCCCTTTGGATCCAGTGGCTGCTGCTCCCATGTGGGTGGGTTGCTTGGGTACCCCCAGGAACACGTAGTTTGTGCCAAGAATCATGGGAAATAGGGGATCAGAGAATACAGCTGCTGGAATTATGCCCGTGACGTACCTGGACTTAATCTCCACGTTGGCGATTGGCAGCGTCATGGCAACAGCACTCCTCATTGCAGGCTGTATCTCAATGGTCTCCCCTGTGAGTTCGTCTGCGTGTACCAGGCTGGCATCAATTACGGCTTCCCCGTCTAATCCAGTGTCATAGAGACAGTTCACCTGTTGGCCATTGACTTCGATCAGTTCGACCACAGGTGGCCTCTCTTGGTCCAGAGTTCCTTCAACGACCTGGACTTTTTCGGTGGCAACCGCCCTTGGAGCCATGCGACAGGCCGCGAAGTGAGAGCCTTTCATTTTCGATCTGCAGTCTTTCGTGTTGTGAGAGGGCGACTTGCAGATCGAACACCACTTCTCAGACCACTGTCGTTTTGGTTGAGAGTTGAGTGGGCTCTGTCTTCCATCCTTTGTCTTCTCTGGACTCTTGTCAGTGGATTTTTCATTAGATTCTACCTTCCGTGATTGAGAGTTTTTACTTTTCTTTTTGTCTTGTCCTGACTTTTGGAATTTGGGGAATTGGTTTCACTAGCCTCCCCATGAACTTCGACGAATCGTTCAGATAGCTTAGCTACTGACTGTCCACACGTTCCAGCCCCTTGTTCCCCAAGAAGGTCTTAAGAGGTTTCGACTATATGTTTACGCATCTGGTCTACTATCATGAGTTCTTCGAGACTTTCGTAGTCATGAGCGAACCCAGCTAAATCCATCCATTTATGGAGGTAGGATTTGAGACGCAGACTGTAGGCGGTGAACAGCTCACCCTGGCTCTCGTTTCGCGGATCGAAACTTCTTCCGGTAAGTGTGCGACATGACTTCAAAACGTTTGAGTAACAGCGGTCTTCAACTCGTCATAGTTGTTCATGTGTTCGGGCGGCAAACGCGAGTATACCTCGAACGCCATTCTGCGCAATCCCTGAGACAGCTTCAGACACCATCTGTCTCGATCAAGACCCATAGCGACAGACATTGCTTCGAATTTCTGTAAGTACTGGTCAATCTGTTCTTTGTCCTCCTCATAAATAGCTAGAGGAAACTTGATGGCATGGTAACCATGTCTACCCAATGTAGGTGAACCAGGGAGAGAGGAACTTCCCACTGCTCCCTCTGTTTCCCTGCTAGACTGCGCCCTGAGCTCGAGTTCCCGCATTCAGTACTCATGCTCTCTTTTCAGAGCTTCCTGTTCAGCTTCGAGTCTCTTGGCAGCCTGCTCAGCCTCAAGTCTCTTGGCAGCCTGCTCAGCCTCAAGTCTCTTAGCTGCCTGCTCAGCCTCAATTCTTTTAGTCTCCAACTCCATCCTCTTTAATTCCAACTCTGTCTTCCGATCTTCTCTTTCCGCCTGACGGAAATCTCTCTCCACTCCCTGTATGTACTCTTGTAGTGCAGTACCTGACAGGCCCATTCCTTCACCTCTTGCCCGCAGTTCTGCCATATCGAGTTTGGAAGTTGCCATAGCAAGTGCGGGTGTGAGTTGTGTAAATGCAAAATCAATAATGCAATAGATAAATAATCAATACACAGATCATTATCTATACACACAACACAGCACGCCACAAGCTAAACTATCAGTGTCAAGAGTGGAAATAGGACCAAAGACCTACGCAGACTTATGTAGAAATATTAGGAAATGTTGTGTCCTATCAATAATCACCAGAGCTGAATCATTACCATCCTGGACGAAGCCTCCAAATTAAATGTCACGTAGCTTCCCTGGGGTGAAGGGAACAGGCTATCGCATTTATTATGATTATCTATTCACACATATATCTCTATATTTATTTATATATGTATATGTATAAATCTCGGGATGACTTCAGTTCTGGGACTGGGGACACTTTCAGTCTGCGACCCCACCAGTCCTCGGATACCTATCTCTCTCACAACCAACCAAGGGAGGTTACCCTTTCAAACATCAGTCCTGAATCAATGATGCAACTCCGGTATCTACAAACTCAATAACACAAGTGTATTGTACAAAGGAAAGTGAAGATAATGTGGATGTAGTGCAGATCTGTCTGGTGTGTTAGTTGCCACTAGATAGTTAGCTGAGGCAGCCAGATAAAGATGTCTTCATAGTACAATGCCGACGCCTCACACCACACATGAATGGTACTTAGCTAGTGTCTCTCGCAGCAGGTCCTCAGTCTTTCACCAGATATCACCTCCTCTGAGCTGACACTAGATCCGGCTAATGGCCGTGGAACACCAGAGCATATGTCCAAGTAGTGCCATGAATTTTCATCCTCATCCGATCATGTAGGTGCCTCTATACAAGATTTACTTAATCTGAAAGTTCGCTGCTTTACCAACAGTGGCACCAACTCAACAATATACCGCCAGAAACACAGGTCCTGAATTAAAGTTCATCGAAGCACACTGTCCAGTGCTAAATTTATATATTGAGCATTGTTCATTGCCAGAGTCACAATTGTCTAAAGTCTGTGGCTGTATTCCTAATCAGGACCATAATCCATGTGAACGAAGTGTGGAATGATATCATCGATAGTTGAGTGGTTGTCGAATAGGTAATGAGTGGCACATCTGGACAATCACACGAACAATATACTTGCCCAGACGTTGTCTCTATCTTAAACTGGTTGTTTAGTCATCTTGGACCTACTCTGAGGGTATAGACGACTGACTGGGTAGTGGGCAGTATGATCACCTCACATTGACTGGTTTGTCCAGACTGCTGATGCTGGCACAGAATGATGGTTTTACTGACTATCCATCACTCCTCTCTGGAAGGTAGAATCTGGAACAAAATGACACAGGCAACCCTCTGTGAGAATCACGTGACCATGACTCATCATATGGGATAGACATCATCATGGTACTCAGAGTGTGAAGCACCTCCCCAAGATGGGCGGTGGTTCAATTACAGGCCAGGCCTCAGGGTCAGAGAAAGAATAAGGTCTGGGGTCTGAAAAGCAGCTGAATAGAACATCTGTTTCCCTGGAATGGGGATAGAGTGAACCCACGGTAATTGGTCATGAGTGTCTGTGCCCCAGTTTCCCATAGGAAGTCTTCTAATGACATACAGGGTTAGACAGTATACAGTACCCATAGGCAGTACCCATAGGCCCTGAAGGAGGGCCATTGGCAAAACCCCCTTCCATCCATTCCCAGGTGGTCATGCTTTCCCCCAGTTCATCCCCTCTGCAATCATCAGACATGTCTGTAGCATCACTTGTCCCTCTTTCCCCTCCCCGTTGTTCTCCTCACAGGAACACACTATAAATTAGGACAGTATTCCCTTAAGGAAACCATGAACATAATGTGTATGAGGAAGGCAAAGAAAAAACCAGTAGTTGTCCCGCCAAAAGACGCAAACTTTGACATGCGCTGGATCGCTCAAATGATCGTCAATCCGACAGCGGACTTTCCCATGAGTTTCGTCTTGACCGGCCGAGTCGGAGGATATATTACACGATAGGGTTTTAGTTACGCCGTCACCGACTTCCGGTTTTGTCGACTACGTCTGAGTTCCAAGGCGCCCAGTAGTGTAGTACTTGCAATGTTTACACCGTCAAGCCAATCCCACTTTCTCCCCAAACAATCAATTTCTTGGCATGCGGGACAAGTCGTGCAAACACCTGCACTTTTCACAGCAGTCAAAGACTTCACAACAGGCCTGATGAAATTGGGTCAAATAACAGGCCTGTTTTTCAGTGTAACTTGCATGCTCGACCCTGACCTACTTGCAACGGTTGTGGCATGCAATCCGCACATCGGGTATTTGAATTCAAGAATGATAGAATTCTTACCTTTTCGGTTGGCAATGCAGTTAAAAGCATGGAACCTCAGTCCAACTTGGGAACTATGTCTACAGTCTTCAAACTATGTTGACATTGAGAACCATTTCTTCCTTCTGACAAACTGCAGCCACACAGAAGTTCTTGAGCCACCCGGCTCGAACAACCATCAGTTCTCGGCAGCCAGCCTGCTGCAATGGCGAAGTTCAGAAAACACTTCCGGTGTCTTTCTCTAGAACAATCCGGAATCCAGGGGCCAATTCCCCTACTCCATCAGGGGTAACATTACTTGGATTATCTCCCTTTGACTACTGGGTGGGTGTATACATCGTGAACTGTGTTGCAGGCCGAGAGAAATCGTGTGTCTGGTCAGTCCTCTTCTCCTGATCGCAATTCTCCAGGCGCATTTTGTGACAATGGGTTCAATTGTGTGTTGAGGCAGATTTTTGCAATTTATCTGGGCTCCTAGGCTGACCTGTTGAAAATGGGTACCAGGGAATGTCTTATAAAGTAAAAGTAAACTGTTGTATTGACCACATCATCCCTTGAGCACTGATTGGTCTATAAAAGTATGGGGCTAGCACCATGTACCCAGTATGACACAAAGTTTTAACATAGGTCCTTTACTTTGTATTGAATTACAGGAGACATGACATGTACAGATCATAAACAATATTCAGCATTAATGTCCTTGTGTATTATAGTTATTTAATTTTGCTGTTAAAGGTGGTGATATTGCAAACAGGCACTATTATTACTGTTGAAAAGAAAGACAAGTATATGCAAGTATATATCCGAGTGACACCACTGGACTTTGGGATTATACAAGGTAACTAAATCTTTCATATCTGTTAATAGTATTGTAATTTATGAAACAACTATCAGGTGTTGAGTGGGTATATACTTTGAAACATTACTGATGCTTTAAAATGTAATGTTTTAAAGCTTTTAAGAACTTGTTATATCCTAGAAAAGTCTAATAAAATGACTAAATAAAAAGTAAATATGTGTTGTAAACATGTCAGAAATGCTTATTTTCCCCAGGCATGTGTGGTAATTTTGACGGTGTTGGATCAAATGATTTTGAAATGCCTAATGGAGCTATATACCAGCTGAATGAAACTGATACACAGAACAGTGTTATTACTCCAGTAGCTTTCAATGATGGATGGAAAATGTAAGAATATTTCTAGCTGTTAAATCATTATGAATCTGTACATGTTCTGAGATTCTTTTTTAACTGAAATCTACAATCTTAAAATTTTTTTAATGCCAATAGATTAAATAGAACATCTTCATCTTACTGCAAGCAATATCAAAGTATTCATGCCATGTTTTTTAGCAATTAACATACAAATTCTAAAACCATATAGATAATATAACAAAGTGTGTTTTTTCATCAGTATATTCTTCAGTTCTTTAATTAATGTCCCAAATAAAAGACATGAAGATATATGAATCACAGACAGTGGTGTTGGGTGAAAAGAAATTAACATTGAATATATTAGCATTCAATAAGTAAAAGTACGCTTAAAGAAAACAAATAATAGTGCAGGGGTCAGCATATAGGACTTTAGGACTACTGGATTTATGTAGAGCATGGATCCTTTGCATGAATATTATTTATCCGATCTGATATGATTACTCCCATCTGCCGCTTAGTACAGTCCTCCTTAAAAACAAAAAACAAACAACAAACAAAACAGGAGCTTGCTGTGCATCTGTGAAGTATTAGCCTAATTTCTTAGATGATTTCTGCACTTCAGTTCCAATTGAACTGGTATAATTTTGCACATCATTGAACACATCACAGCCACTAGACAAGTTCACAACAACCACTTTAATAAAATAACACAATGGCAGAGCGTTGATAATCTAGTCCTTTTCTTTATATGCAGTCTACATTGTTGCACAGTGGATGTAATACATTAATAACATAACTTCACTCTAACTATGAATTAACTATTGTGTGGGATACTCAAATTGTCATATCACATATTCTGGTACTAGTTTCATCAGACATCTCTCAGCAAACCCAGCCCAAGAATGGTGGACTTGTTTTAGTCCATCCAGCTTCACATTGCCCATTCAGCTTTGCTGTGAGATTGTCATAGAATCCATATATTTGGTGTGATCCATGCTTCAGACACACTCTGGCTTTCTTGCCTGCTGTAATGGGCTTGGCATGGCTGCTGACAGCAACTTTACTCTTGCATGATTTCAAAATCAGTGTCTGTGTTGTGAGATATGAACATCAACAAACCAAAGTGACATTGAGGTTAGACAAATGTCCCATAATTTTATGATTCACTGTGAGAAGCGTTTACTATAATTAACATGTAGCAGGCTGGCTGAGGAATATAATCGGGAAGTAAAACCCCATATAATGATATTGAGTCATAAGTAGTTCTGAAGAAAGTTGAGATAGCATGTGGTCTTTTTGTAGATATTGAGAGCTGAATTGGTGGTTGTGAGTTTAGTATTCTTGTAAAGCTAACCTTCCAATTGTCTATTTTCATTGGTTTATCCATTGTATGACAGTTTTATGAGGGTGCTTTGGTGTAATGGTTGGGGAGTTAACGCTGACAACGGCACGAGCATGGTCAGACAGAGGTGTGTTACAAGCACTCAATGCACTCTATGGAAGGGAAAGACTGACCACCTATTCCAGCGTGCACTCAGGCCTAAACAACATCTGATGGTCCTGACACTTGACATACCCACAGCAGGTTCCTGCTAAGGGACTTTTTAAAAAAAATGCAGTTTTATTGCAGCTCACCCCATTCATGTTATTCTACCTAAGAAATTGTCACACATTCTATAATTAAAATGTAAAATCTCTTAACAGTTTAAATACAGATGCAGCAGATTGGACCAAAATATATTTTCCTGGGGTTGTGCCATCAACTGCAGATATGAACACATACTGTTACAGTTGGTACAATGGCACAAGGGAAATCAATGACTGCTCCTACAAGGCTCATTTATCCATTCCTGGATTTGTCAGTGGTAAGACTCCGTTCATTCATAATGCATAATTTATTGTTTTATGAGACTAACATCATAGATAGATTTTATATGCTAATATATATGAATTTACAGTTGTGTTGAGTAATAACTATGTTTCTTTCTGTGAGGAGACATGAATACCTACATGATATGAAAGCCACATGATGATGATAATAATAAGTATTTTTAAAGAAAATAACATGGAAATACATATCAGAACATGTAGTAAAGCTAATCGACCCTTTTCACACCATGAGATTACAGGGTATATAGTGGTATATTCATATTTTTAACAGGTGTGATGATTAGGGTCAATTCATGTGGGAAATTGTGTTGATCAAGAAATACCTTGTGCCTCACCTTGGGTATCGATGAGCTCTGTGTTGGTTTTATGGAACCTCATGCAAGATTTCTGCTGTATGTCCTCATTGTACACATAAATAGCCTTCATATGCCTGTAACCAAATTGGCAGAGCATCTCAGAATTGGTAGAGATTTCATGCCAGAAACCTCAAACTGGAAAAAGCTCTGCACACATCAGCCCACTCCCAAATCATGAATACATGATGTCCATTTAATGTATGCTATACTATTTTGACAGATATAGGTTCTAGCGTCCACCTAATGTGGTTACCACTAAATGTCAATTGGGTTAAAATGTCCATCAAATGAGAATCCTTCTTAAACCCTGTATCCCCCAATTGGGGCATAGGTACTCAACCAACTCACTCCAAGTTCATGGTTTGTCGATTTTGCAGATATAGTTTTTCTATGGAATGGGAAAGCCAGCCCCAAGCCTAGCCCTCATTTGTTGCCTTTTATGTGTCAGGCATGTTACAGCATGTTATTATTCTTTGCTTCTCTTATGGGTCAGAGTAACATATGAGTGGAAACCTCCTTAGTTGCCTCTTACAACTTGCATGGTAGGTTACAGTGTTATTACTGTTTGCGCCACCTTAGGGTTCTGGTAACTCATGAGCGGAAACCTCATTAGTCACCTCTTACTGTTGAATCTTTTCTCATGTCTCTCAGACCAGTACAGCAAAGTACTGAGAACTCTGTGTGCCTGGTAGATAATAATTTCTGTCATTAGTGTTAGTTTAAAGATGTTCAACTTCCCTGACAAAGGGATCATGGATGCAGTTTGTACTGCAATGCCTAAAGATGTTCAACTTCCCTGACAAAGGGATCATGGATGCAGTTTGTACTGCAATGCCTAAAGATGTTCAACTTCCCTGACAAAGGGATAATGGATGCAGTTTGTACTGCAATGCCTAAAGATGTTCAACTTCCCTGACAAAGGGATCATGGATGCAGTTTGTACTGCAATGCCTAAAGATGTTCAACTTCCCTGACAAAGGGATCATGGATGCAGTTTGTACTGCAATGCCTAAAGATGTTCAACTTCCCTGACAAAGGGATCATGGATGCAGTTTGTACTGTAATGCCTAAAGATGTTCAACTTCCCTGACAAAGGGATCATGGATGCAGTTTGTACTGCCTAAAGATGTTCAACTTCCCTGACAAAGGGATCATGGATGCAGTTTGTAATGCCTAAAGATGTTCAACTTCCCTGGCAAAGGGATCATGGATGCAGTTTGTAATGCCACACTCCAAGTTTGAAACACATTTGGCAGCAGACTGCCTTGTGTTGGTTTGTTATAAAATGTTATGGGTACTGGCTGTTCAGAAAGCAATGGCAAACTACTGAACGTAAACTTGCCCAGGAATTGAAAGCAGCCTAACAATTCTAGGGTTGAAGGCTACGTCCGGTAAAGGATATGTGACTAACTAACTGGTGTAGCCAATCATGTTTCTCCAAAATTGCCATTCTTTTCTAGTTTGCAGTGAAGCTCCATCCATCCATCATGTGCCATGCCGATAAGCATGGGCGGTCATGTTCTGCTATCTCACTTGATCACCAGAGTCGTGGATTAGCTCCGTGTTCCTGTTTTGACCATGCCACGTGGCCAAGCCATCCAGGAATTTACTTCTTGGTCTTCCCCTTGGTCTCTTCCCTTCGATCTTGCCAGTCGTCACCAAGTTCTCCAAGTTAATTTTTCTCATAACTCACTATGTATTTTATTTTTTCAAATTGTTTACAGGGGAAGATCAAACATCTGTGCTGTTGGCTCTAGGGAACCAAGGTGTAAGTACAGCTTCCAAAAGAAGGAAGAAGCGACAAACTGTGTTTGAAGATGAGTCAGTCAACAATACTCGCATACAGGTAAAACATCTCTAAGGTCTCTTAGTTTATATGTTTCACATTTTATTGGGTTTTGAATACAGATGAGTTTGTATATTATTCATTAAGTATAAAATGTATTTGAATTGTATTTTTTTTTTTAATTCAGTATTTTTTGAACAGATAACATTCTTTTCTTAAATGTACATTCCAGAACCCTGGTTGGTCAGTCAATGGTGTATGGAACCAAAGTGAGGCAACAAAATTCTGCATGAATAATCTGTTTGACAAAGCTCTGCTGGCTTGCAAAAATGCTATTGTATCCCTCAACGACCCTAATCTCCAGAGTGCTTTTGATGAATCAGTTAAAATGTGTGTTGATGATATAAGAGTAAGCACTTTCATGAATATTATACATTTTCTATTTAGTCACAGTTGGGTAACTTAAGGTATGTGGGGATGTTATTGCAAGAATCACGTGTCTACTGTAATATTGCTTTCAAGGTGGTGATATGATGCACTAGGTCATCATCATGTGCCATGATGGGAGCTGTGGGTATTCTTGGTTTGACATCTCAGATGACCCTTAAAACGCCACAGACAGTCCATGTTATTATCCCTCTGATGGTATATAAGCAAAACATCAAGGTATCTATCGCTTTGTCTTTTTTGAGCCCTTTTCCTAACAAGTTGTTCTCCACATAACATGCCAGGATTCTACATATATCTTCTCTAATCGGTTTGTTGTTTTTCTCTGTTTATCAAAGGACTGTCTAAGTTGTTTTTCTCTTAGCCCATTTCATTATCCTCAGAAATCATATCTCTGCTGCCATCAGGTCATTTTCATATTTTCTGCTTATTGTGTAGGTCTCACATACATAGAGATGTCCATGTCGAAGTGGTCAAGCTGTCTGCCTTGCACTATCAATGTTGTGGGTTCATGTTCAGATTCTGTCATTTGGTTCATGAGTGAATGTTTTCTGGAGATCATCGCTGGAGCTATTGTAGTTCATGCTCTATGCTCTGGGCAACACTTTCTGCAGGCTTCTCTGCAGAAAAAAAAACTGTCGTATGGATGACCTTGGTACAGTGAGGTCAATCCACTTGTCTTCAACTCATGTTTTCTCACATAGATACTGCACTGTCATACCTGCCAACATGTAAGGTTTAGACTGACTTTGAAGGACTTTTCCAGCTATATCTAATTTAAACCTTGACACAAAGTTGGTAACCTTATTTCTACTTCTTCTTCTGCATCCATACATGTTTTTTTGGATGTAGTTGTGTTGTGCCTGTTTACAGTGAGCTGCGATACTTGCACCTTTCGGATGACACATCCGACTTCCATGGGCATTTGTTGAATGGGTTCACCTTCCCGGGTGGTAAGGTTATTTTTAAGCACACATGTATTTTATTATTTCCTTTTCATATTGTTTAGTCACAATATTTTAAACTTATTTTGCCAGAAATAAAACCACTCAAGTTTCCTTAGCATCAGATTTGAAAAGTAGAAGTTCCATTGCAAATGTCCAGTCACATTCGTCATGTTAATCCATCCATGAAGAGTAATGAAATGGGTTGAACTGCAGTAAAACTAAAAATAAGTCAGTCAAAAAATGGAAAGTGGAAAGTATCGTCTTCACTAGAACACAATCATAAGTGACAGAATGGATGTTGCACTTAACAAGCCTTTATGGGAAAACAAAAACCTTATTTATCACTATGTAAAGCCATGATATTCATTAGATGCCAAAGTTATTTTAAATCCTGTTTAAGATATTGGCTTGCTTTTGCTTGGGTGAGAGACATGCTAGATCTGCCATTGCAGGCAGAGACCTGGACCATCCTACTGCATTGATTTGTCACACTCATTGTTTCAGTTGTTCCCTGGCCAACATGAGGTCTACTCCGCAGTCTCACCCAGTCATTTTAATGCATGAGTTTTTATACCTGTCTATAGAATTTGCACGGGGAGTTAGAATCCAGAACTCTTGTGCCTACCTCTCAGGTGAATAGCCTGACAGTATACCTGTCCTGTGTGAGACTTGCAACCCTGTCACTGTACTTTTCATCTTGCTGCTCGTCTGCCAGGGCTTCTTAGGTGTACCGCCAGTTCTCTATATTCTATGCCATCAAGGAAAGTGGCATGTTTGCAGAGCAGCAGACTCTACCCTATAATTTCTGCCCAGCTCTAATGAAGCATATCCTGTAGCTCTATATTGTCTTCTGTTGCTTACAGGTTAATCAGATGTTATGTAGTTTGTAGAAATAGTCATAGCAAAACAAAAGCAGGTCCCAAAGCTAGAACCTGATATGGGCCTCTGATGTGATAGGACCAGCGTAATTTGTAGCCCTGAAGGCATGGAGAAATATGTGGCCAGCCTTTTGCTCTGTTGGTGGACAACAAATGCAGGCATCAAACCCTCATCAGACCACCTTAAGATATAATCAGCATAGCCCCCCTGTCATCTACACTAACATGCCCGAATTATTCCTGTGTGAAACGCCAAGGTCAATCAACACAATTCTTCTTGTGAAAATTGAAACATGCTATGTAAAACTATTGTTTTTTTCCTTTTCCATTTTGCAATACACATTGTAATTTCTGTATTTTCTCTTCCTAATTATAATTGTCATGCTGTAATTGTTAAATTCAGCTATATGTATCTGTTTATTATGGAATATGAATCCAGGTCAAACATTTACTCACATTTCTATTCTTCATAGATAAGGAACCGCAAATTATTTAAATACCTTTGTGTACATTTCAGTTTTCTTTGAAATTTTCTAATGTAGGTTAACAATAACAATTGTTATAGTTAAAATATCACTACTGATACATAATATATTTAAACTTAACCAAGGTTAAAATTGTATCTAATTTCAACAATTCTCTCTTGCAAATTCTTCTTCTTCTTTCATTTGTTTGAAATTTGTCTATAACTGCAATGTTGTCTCTTGTATGAATTTAACTGTCTTTGTTAGTTCACTGAGTGGTCCATATAATTTATCTTCCACTGTTTTTTCTCTAGGCCAGAAGGTTTGCCTAGATATGTTGTATTCTGGGCTGTCTGCAGCACCAATGCACATATGCACATGGCTGATTCACCAATCTTTAATTTTGTATACATGTGGTTGCGTAATCTATTGTGTCCTGTTCAGAGGCGCAGAATAATGATTTTTTTTGGTCTGTCCATAAGATGGTATCATTTTGAGCAGGTTTTGGTGGCCTTATCTTGCAAATAAAAAGAGTATGCACAATGAAGGTTAACAATTCATACATTTATAAACCTCAGTTATATATATATATATATATATATATATATATATATATATATATATATATATATATATATATATATATATATATATATATATAAAACAATGTGTGGGTTTGTGGTTGGGGATGTATTGGATGCGTTCGATAACAGTCCATCCGATTGAGATGAAAATTTCTACATGTCTTCCTTTCATTCCCGTGCAACCAACTGTCATAGTTTTTTTAGTGTAGCATCATCTGTTTACTTATTACCATTTAATAATTAAATTACATGACGTAACATAAGACAAAATATATAAAGGGACATAACTTTTAGTGGCATTGCTATATCTTAGGTTAAGTCCCCTTTATAACTTTTAGTGGCATTGCTATATCTTAGGTTAAGTCCCTTGGCTATAGATAGGTCGGTCGGTTGGTCGGATAGATAGATAGATAGACAGACAGACAGCTGGGCCGGGTCGTCAGACAGACAGACAGTCGGGAACGGGAACTTATATGACTACTTATATGAATTAAATGCTGATGCACCCCATCAGGGGCTGGGCGAAGCCGGGCCTGGTCAGACAGACAGACAGACAGACAGACAGACAGATAGATAGTCGGGAACGGAAGCTTATATGACTACTTATATGAATTAAATGAGATGCTCCCCACTAGGGACTGGGTGAGGCCGGGCCGGGTCAGACAGATAGACAGACAGACAGTCGGGAACGGGATCTTATATGACTACTTATATGAATTAAATTAGATGCTCTCCACCAGGAGCTGGGCGAAGCCAGGCCGGGTCAGACAGACAGACAAAGCAGACAGACAGACAGACAGACAGACAGACAGACAGATAGATAGATAGATAGATAGATAGATAGATAGATAGATAGATAAATCCCTGCCAGGGCCTGGGCGAAGCCGGGCCGGGTCAGCTAGTATATATATATATATATATATATATATATATATATATATATATATATATATAGAAAAGCCACATTGAATATATTAGCATTTATTAATATGATAGATGAAAAATGAAAATCAACAAATAATTGTATTCATGTTCTAGTTATCTGGTGACTCAAGCTGGATTGAAGCTTCTCGCCGAGCAGCATCACAGGCATGTCTTCTTCTCATCAGTAAGAACCCACAACTGGCAAGTGATCTGGCTGCAGCCTTTTTAAACATGAGGTGTGATCCATATGACTGCAGTGGACATGGAAATTGCTCAGATGGTGCGTAGTTTGTCCTAGATTTAGCTTCCTATTTTGTCAATAACATCATTATCATGTGATATATTCTTTCTAAATTTGGATTTTGGCAGTCATCCCATTATGTATGCATTTTTTAAAAATATATAACTGAGGCTGCTGCTATCTAGTTTTCTATCTTCCGGCCACCATGTCTTTCATTATTAGCCTTTCCAGACCACTTTCTCTTTTAGTATGACTGCACAATTTTAAGCTTTAGTGCCTACAACCTAGTCTATCATGTAGGCATCTTGTCTCATGTAGGCATCCTGAATGTTTTCTTTTTATTGTGTTTGTCTTTAGTTTCATAATGTCATTTTTTCCCATCATTTGCTAAAACATTATGTTATTTGCTTTACCTCCATGTGTATTATAAGGGTCATTTTGAAGCTCATATTTTAATTATATTATTTATTAATTTGCTTTATATTTATGACCACATCAAAGATGGATCATTTTAAAATTAACTTCGATTAGTTTGAAGAAAATAAAGCTTTGTCATTACTAACTGTAAGGATATTAGGCAGTTTGGGACCAGTTTAACCGATTCAGTGCCAAACAATAAGTAAGTTTGGACCAAGCATAGTGCACCATCAAATGAACAATATAAAATGACACAAAGTAGTGCAGCTTTACATAACAGAATTACGACACATACAGGACGTTGCGGCGATTAGCCTTCACCAGCAAACAAACACATTCACAAACACAACATATAGTCAAGGAGATCGGAAGATCTCATGTGACTATATCAAAAGGTGACGACAGGACGAGAAGAACAAAAGGATGAAAAAATGAAAGCAATGAAGAGAAAATGAGAACTGGAAAAAATGTTCATACTTACCTCACAATTCCGATCTGTGTATAACATCAAATGAACAAGTGTTATAATGTAATTTTCTGTTCACTGAGCATTGAAATTGCTGAGGATACCACAAAACAAAATAAATAACTCGATGACCATAGTATGGCAATATATCATCCTTCTGTCCAAATGGGAGGTCACATTTGGCGAAATATTATCCTTCGGCACTGAATCAGTTAAATAAAACTATATTATTGCTATTGCAAGATGAATAATTGTGTGAAGAACATGAGACATGGCCACTTCTTCTTGTACACTGTTTTAATCATGACTACACAAGAATTTCAATGATTAAGGTATGTTACTCTGTTTGAGAAATTGTTAGACTTCCAAATAACTTTGTGTGGATGGATGTTTGTTTCTGTGGCTCAATATTCAGTCCCTAACTGACAAAGCACATGGCAGTCTAGCAGAATATGTTCCATTATTTTTGTCTGCCTGTTCACATATGCACAGGGGTAACTGGACCAGTTTCAGTCTGTGTAAGGCTGTTGTGTCCTGTTCTGATATGGAAGGATCACTTGTTTTACTTGATCAAGACACTAATAGCTGTGTCATTGGTTGAGTTTTCTAATAGACTTCTTTTCATGGAAGGTGATTGATTGTTCTGTTTGGTCCCATCATGCTCCTGATTTAGCTAACATATCCATCTGCTCTTTCATTTTCAGTTCTGCCATACATTTTCAGGTTTGAGATGGTATCCATTGTAGCACTACCCTTTTGTTGGTGTTGACTTAAGGTTATTCTTAGCTCTGGCAGTTTGTCACCGTTGAGAGCTTGCAGAGCTTACACTGCAGCAGTTAGAAATACAACCTGCTGCTGTGACTGCTGCAGTGCTTATGATCTGTGCTACAATAGTTTGAGTAGAATGTTTCCAGTTATTGACAGGTGGATCCATTTGCTTTATGTGGTTAGACCACATAAACTCTTGCATCTCATTTTACACTTGCCCTGGGTTCAGATCCATCACAATTTTTTGGCATCACTACTTCTCTAGGGTAAAATTCTACAATCATATTAATGTAAATTATTTATCTGCACAGGTGTGTGCATTTGTGACATCGGCTATGTGGGCACCAAGTGTGATGTCAGTATGAGCGATGTAAACAAGCCATATCTGATATCTGAGGAAGATGGTGGGGCATACCTGTGTGAGCTTCATAAGTTTGGGTCAGACTGTTCATCAGTTTTCATCAGTGGTGGGGATTTTGTCAGCTCCAGTTATCTGTCGTGTCACATTAGAGAAGTGGAGGTAAGTCGTATGACATTATTAGCTATAATTGTTCACATATATAAAGATAAGTTACATATATATATATATATATATATTTATATATATATATATATATATATATATATAATATATATATATATATATATATAATTATATATATATATATATATATATATATATATATATATATATATATATATATATATATATATATATATATATATATAATTGGTCTGATCAGTCACATTTGCTACTGCCATGGGTTGTAGTTATTATGCCTTTTTTCAGCACAATGTAACCAACTGTTATCTGTCAAGACGACAAGGTGCCAGTAGTATAAGTAAAGGTCTGATTTAAGGTATCTGATGAGCTTAACAAAGCCGTTAACTGAAAGGATTCTGAAGGCTAAACCTAAGAGTTGCAACATAAGAAAGATTCTTGTCAGTTGATCTGTCATAACTGTCATTTACTGCCAATATAGTGCCTTGCGGTGTATGGCAGAGGGGTCTTTGAGCCTGAGGAATTAAGGCCGCCTGGCTAGTGCAGTCACCGCAAACTGTGCAGGTTAGGATTTTCTTTTTGCCCCCGACAGAAAAAAATCCCACACCTTACCGAGGGATCGGACCCGGGTCTACCGTAGGAGAGTCCGGCGTTCTAATCATGAGAACATAAAGCTTGGTGAAAAACTTGTGCAGTGAATTATGACCTGTGTGATTTTTCCTGTTGTTTAATGGTTCATGATTCATATTTGTATGTTGCCCTTTGGAAAGATGCATGTTCTCAAAATGTTTACTTGTATTTGTTTTTTAGCATTCTGTTTTTTGTTAAAGTTTATACCTCTTTTGTATACATTTCATTTATCTCTATTTCTGTCTAAACTTTAAACATGCACCTTGTGTTCATTTTTCAGTTGATAAATAATTGCACTATTACTTTATGATTTTTTAAGTTCATGAATGTTTGCAAATGCTTAAAATGTGAATTGATTGGTTGATAGAGCTTGTGTGGTACATGCATCCTCCGTTTTTCCTGTTTCATCTGCATGTCAACTCCAGCCTAACAACTTGAAATAGTAAACAATCCATGTAACTGTTTCTGTCACAGGCATCTGTCTCTTTCATTGCTGTCCCAAGGAGTTTACTTTAACATAATAAATGTTTACATGTTAACAAGGTAAAATAATACTATGAGATAAAGGGAGTTGTAGAAACAGTTCACACAGTTAAGTTAATTGCATATCCTTTATAGGATGTAGCAGTCAACCCCAGCATTTTTTGGCTGTTCATAGTTCCTGGGCAAGTTTATTTTCAGTAGTTTGCCATTGCTTTCTGAACGACCGGCACTCATATCATTTCATAAAAAACCAACATTACGGCGGTCTGCTTCCAAATCGCCCACAGCTGTGTTTCGAACATGGTATGTGGGATTACGAACTGTGTCAATAACCCCTTCACCACGGAGTTCACACAGAGTGGATTAATACAGCTTCTTAATACAACTTAATACAGCTATCTGGGACAGGACTTAAGAAAAGAATATCATGAATGGAACCAACAATAAACGTATGAAGAGCTGTTTGGTGCAAATTTTGTTAATGAGGAGCAGTTATAGTTCTTTCTTTTAATTTCCCACCTTATTCTTCTCTGTGTTCATATTTTTAGCACAGTGATGCATGTCTGCATTTTAGTTTGTGTAATGATTACAGTTGTGAGTTAGAAGCATTATTCATATTAAAATTATCACTTCTTCTATGAACTTATAAAAACACTGAGAATGACTTCCTCTTCCTAATTGGTGTCTTCTATTTAACAGAAAAGCTGTAAGTTTATCTGCAGTCTTCATGTTTAGTGTGCATTTTATTTTTTTTTAAATAATCTGTATTTTAAAAAGAAAATTATACATAGTCAGTAACAATATATTCACATCCTGTTTTCACTGCTTAATTTGTCTCAGATCACAGAAACAGGTATCAGAAATCTTACAACTGGAAAGGTGACAGTTGTGAAAGCAGAGTTAATAACTACAAATCAGGTCAGATGCAACCTTGGCAGCCAACCCTCCATTAAGAGATCCCTGGAAGTTTCTGTGAGCAATGATGGGAAAACGGCATATGAACAGTACCAGACATTTATTGCCTATGATCCCATGTGCTATGACTGTGATTTATACAGCTGCCAGAGGAAGGTAACGTTAGCTTCAGTATGACTTGCACTTACTAGCAAATATTCATTGTGAAATAATGATCATTGTCACAAAATATCATTTTAATGAAGTTTGTTAAATCTGGTTAGTGTCACTTTAGTGTGTACAGTAGTTTTCCTTGTTAGACTTCTTATTTGTACATTTAACAGGTGTACCTTTTATTTGTCTAATCTTCTCTTCTCTGCTAGTTTCTAGTGAGAGGCCTGCTTATTCTGAGTATTTCAGAAAGTTGTGTTAAATACATCTCTACTGTCTCAGTCTACTATCATCCTGTACTATCATCTTGTAAATGCATGTCTTTTCTTTCAACCCATCTGTCTAATAAAGAGAATATATTACACTTTCATTTTCTCAAATTATCATTAGAAATTTAAAAAATCATCATAAAATAGATCACTTCCTTTGTTTTTTAAAAGAAACATTTAAAACACATTGTTTTTTTCTGTGTTTAAAAAAAAAATAGACTAATGTATTGACAGAAACACAAGACATTGTTACTGTAAGTGAATAGTTCACTTAATGTTTTCTTTTCTTTCAGAAAAATGTGTGTATCATTGGAAACAGATGTGTGGCAGAAGGAGAGTCCTCCGTGTACAGTGACTGTCAGTACTGTAATCCCGCTTCTCCAAACACTTGGTCCATTCGACTGGGTATGTCAATGATATAAATTAGCCATTGAACCAAACTGTCTGTTTCTATACAATTTAATGGCCAGTAATTAGCTATATGGATAAGAACACTATAGGCTTACACCCTAATGATTATTCAGCTTTACACATGTGAATACTTTTGTATCATACACGATGCATCTCAGCACAGTGTACAGATTTCAAAACACTAGTGAGGATTATAATGTGTACATACCAGAATCCATATATACTATAAATATCCTGTTGTAAGTAGGTTTTCAAATGATTGACATGTTGCCAGCACAGCAGCCAATGTAATCTACTCTTTACAGTTTCCAACTGCTAAGGGATCATCATGAGTTAATTTGGAAGAAAATACAACCTGAAATGGGGGAAGAACATTGTGGGTTTTTAGAAGGCAAGGGTACAACAAATGTATGTATTTGTTGAGAATATTAATAGAGAGTTTGATAGAAGTTAACTAAAACGTACATCTTTATTTCATTGACTACACAAAGGTTTTCAGTAGAGTAAGTTGTGTTGACATGATAAAGATACAGTGAACATATGAAAAATTTAGAGGAATAGCCATTAAAGAACGTACCAGCATTAATGTCAGATATGCAGATAATACCAAGTGGATAAGAAAGATAGGCAAGTTAATTGATACAACTATCTAGGAACAATCATAACATCTGTTCGAAGGTGCCTTGTAGAGATTAGAACAAGAATCGCTATGCCCAAGGTAGCCTTGTGCAAGAAAGAAAACAATCCGACCAATAAAAAGCTGCCAACTGCAGTGAGAAACAGTACTGAAGTACTACATAGAACCTGTACTGTTATATGCATGTGAAAATGAACACTTCAAGCTGAGAAATATTTAATGGCAGTAGAAATGTGATTTTTGTGGTAAATACAAACAATACCACATATGGACAGAAAAATGAATGCGATAGTTCTACAAGAAATAAATGAAAGCCGTAAGTTGATTATAGAAATTAGATGCAGACAGTCATGATGTTTTGGGCACATTATGAGAAGAAATAAACTAGATAACTTAGTGACAACTGACAAAATTTATGGGAAGAGAGCAGAGAGATAAAAGTCTAGATGGCTTAGCCAGATGTCATGATCAAGGCAAGAACATAGAACTGATCCAAGACTTGTAATCGTGTGAGATGGCGAACCATTACCACACTTATTGGCATGGCACATAATGATGAAGGGATTTTTAACTTGTGAAGTGTGCACACATTACCTGCTATTTATTGCCCTTGCCTGAGAAGACGTCACTCCGATTTAGTAAATTAATGTTTTGAGTGGGGGGAGGGGGGTTTATAATAGTGAACCAGACAATAACAGACAAATCTACTTTCTGCATACAGGTGGAAATTAATGTGCAGACCTCAAAACCTCAACGTGTTGTTTTTTTCTTCTTCCTCTGACACACACACACACACATACACACACCCCACACACGTTTTCATTAATACCATGACTCATTGTTCAGAATTTGCACTCGTACAGAAGAACAGGCCAGACTTTTCAGTCAGTGGATTTGTATACTTTGCATGATATTTGCTGTTCATGCTGTTCATGCTGTACATTGCTCATTCTTGCAAACGAATCAGTTTCTTTATCTCTGCATCACATCTTCTCTTCAGATGTCTGTGTAGCCCTGATACTGAAAATAATTTACCTGTTTGATCTTTGCCTTCACTATATATGCTTAAAACTGGGTACCAGGAAATGTTCTGGGAAGTTAACGCGTGATACTGGCCACATCACCCATGGAGTACAGATTGGTCTATAACAATTTGGGACTAGTACCATTTACCCAATCCTCAAGGCATGGAAAAGGGTCCTAAATCTCAATCTAAAGGGTATTATAATATGTGCTTTCTTGGGAAATACCACACATTCAGTTTTGTTAGTGGTTAATGATAATCCATATAAATCATTCTTCTCCACCACCTTGATAACAATGGTTTGCAGACTACTATTGAATGCTGCTATTAAAAATGTCATTGGTATATAGCACAGTATTTGTATTTTAGCACCTAGCTTGTAAATCCTTCATGATGTTCAATGTTACTGCGTACTGTATCCCTGTATCTGTTGAAATGATCAAGTAATGCAACACATGCTTGTCTAACTCCTTGTTTAATTGCTCTGAATTCACTAAGTTCTACTTCATATCAGATGGCAAAATAAAGATTAAATGTATCAAAGCCAACATATATAACTGAATGTCAAGCTGTTTTCAAATATATATATATAATTGATCTGTTCCTGTGACTGGTGGCAAACATGTTTGGTCAATACTGTATCATTCTATTTAGAAATCCCTGGTTGCAAGGATCTGATTCCCAAAGATGCTGATGATCATGATGATACTGATAAACAGACTCTTACCACAGCACTCATTGCCGTGGGATGTTCTGTGGGGATCCTTGTTATCATTCTGATTACAGTGTGCTGCGTTATGAAGAGGTAGGTCCAGAATCTTGTTTCCCCATTTAAGGGTACAGATTACTATTTTTTTTAGATCCTAACTGCATTGAGTTTGCTGATCATACATCAGGAAGCATCATATTTGTTTGCTACATTGGAAATCTATATAAATTATCATAATGTCTGATTTATTATCAATATCTGAACCTTGTTCATCATCAGATTGTTAAACTGTCTAATGCTGTTCATAGTGAACAGTTTACTACTGTGCTTAATGAAAAATTGTCTACTACTGTACTTCTGGGGGGGGGGGGGGGGGGGGGGGGGGGGGGGGGGGGGGGGAGAACCACACACACCCTGCCCCCCCCCCCTCCCCCCACACACACACACTTAATGAACAGTTGTCTACTGCTGTACCTAATGAACATTACTACTGTCCTTAATGAACACACACACACGCTCTCTACTTAATTAACAGTTGTTTACTACTGTACCTCATGAACAATTGTCTACTACTGTGCTTAATGAACAGTTGTCTACTACTGTACCTCATGAACAATTGTCTACTACTGTGCTTAATGAACAGTTGTCTACTACTGTACCTCATGAACAATTGTCTACTACTGTACCTCATGAACAATTGTCTACTACTGTACCTCATGAACAATTGTCTACTACTGTGCTTAATGAACAGTTGTCTGCTACTGTATTTTAAAAAAAAAACACGTTAGTTGCATATCCTTTACAGTCAACACTAGCATTTTGTGCTGTTGTGATCGCTTGGCAAGTTTACGTTCAGTAGTTTGCCATTGCTTTACTTAATGAGCAGTTGTCTACTGCTGTATTTGATAAACAATGGTGGCATAGTGGTTAGTGTGCTTGCTTATCAGCACACTGGTCTGAGCTCAATGTCCAGTTTTTGTTTTGCCTCATAAGATGACTACTGTATAATTTTTGCAACTGCCTGCACACTATCTGGTAAGGAAAGATGGCTAGGGGTGCAGGCAGTCAGTCTACATGTAATCTCACATGTGTGAAGGTTTAACCTCTATGACAGAATCAAGCATAGGATCCCTTTAAAGTTGCAAGTTTTGATATGATATTGCAGCGCTGCCTCTTACTGATGTATTATCTCATTATGTTCTTTAATATGTTATCATTATAGATACCTTGCCTCCAATAATATTTCCATCCGAGATTCTTTGAACTTTACATGTATTCGTTACTCTAATTAAATATGACTTTGATCAAGTAAGACATTTTAAAAGTAGAGGTAGCCCATTTTTTAATACTTCTTCTTCTGCGTTCATCCAGAGAGTTTTTTTTGGACGTGATTGCGTTGTGCCTGTTTACAGCAGAGCTGCGTTCTTACGCCATTAGGCCGACACATCTGACTTCTGCAGGCATTTGTTGACTGGGTTAACCTTCCCGTCATTTTGTTATACCACTTTGACATACTTAGGATATGGTTTTAGGACCAATCAGTACATATAGAATTATACCTGTATCATGCCTGCTGATAATGATAAATGACTATCTACTATGTATCTCACATCAGTGTTTTGGTATGTCTGTGCACAAGCTGATACAGTTTTAACATAAACAAGACAGTTGTAATATTTCATAATCAATCATTTCAGACGTGGCACCAGAAGAAGAGGTCGGGCAGCTCAGATAGATGGATCCGACAATCCCAACTTCTTTGACATGCCGTTCACTGGCAGGCCTATTCCAGCATACAAAGCTCGTCAGTGGAGTGACAACGTGTCACCACCAGACTATAGCCAGAATGCATAAACAAAATTACTGGCCTTGCACTTGAACTTAGGATAGTTTTTCTTCTTTTTTTTTTTTTTAGATAAGAGTATTTACTTGACTTTACTAGAGAGGATTACTCATTGTTGTGTAAGGGATATCAATAGACACCTTTCAGTTTCCCCCCCCCCCCCCCAATAAATACTAATTATCTCAGATGCAATGTATTCAGTTTACTGAGATATAAAGTACACTGTCAGTATATGTGATAAGCTGCTTTCCTTCTTTCATTTGTTAAGCTGAGCAACAAGTTTGCTGAAACATATTTGTGAAAAGCTGCTTTCTCTCTATAAGCTGAACAACAGCTTTTGCACTTTAAACTATTTGTAAACTTAAATGTGATATTGTTTATTAGCATAGCTAACTAAAATTTCATTTAATTAGTTCAGTTAACCATGCAATTTTGGTCATCTTAATGCTTTGAAGATGTACTGAAAAACAACTTTTTACACAATCATTTCTAAACATAACTTCAGGGGTATTTATTTAACTAGACGTATGCAGAAAAATGAAGACCCTAACATGCAGTTACCTACAATTATTTAGTAAATTTTAGAACAAAAGACTACATAAAATCTATTAAAAGCCTTCTTAGGTTTTTTTAAAAGGTTTTGAAACAGGGTGGCATAAAAAGTAATCTTTTGTAGCAAAAAATTTAACCCTAGAACCACCAGGATTTTTTGTTTAGTAATGCTGGTTACCAATGGGGTCCATACAGACCCCACCACTTAATAAAGTTAAAACTAGACAATCTTTAATGCACATATTAAAGCAAATTTAAGAAAAGTAGAGAAAGCAAAAGTTGACACTGGGGTCCATTTTGACCCCATAATAGTTCTAGGGTTAATATAACAATGACCCTGAAATATAAATATATTACTTTACAGAATTTCTAAAATACCCTCCCATTAAGATTTTCTACACATGTTATTAGAGAAAGATCATCTCCTCCGCATGCTGTGATTATTATACAATTATACTTCAGGATTTATTTACATATAAATAATTAAATTTTTTTTATTTGCTACCTTGAAGAATGTTTTTGAAGAAACAATTTATTGAGCATTAACTATAATTAGTATTAAAAATATGAGCCCTGATTTTGAAATGTATATTTTCTAGCCAATATGTAAAATACAGCAATTCCAAGCACAAGCTAACTAAAGTGATCCTTCCATTCAAATGGTACATCATGAAAATAGTACCATGCAGGTTTTTCTTCCATCCCACATAAAACGTAGCTATATTTTTATTGTCCTTCTATGTAAGAAAATACAAAATAAACTCACTGAAGGTATTCATGGACAAACAATAATTTATTATCAAAATGACCAGATTATGTGTGGAAAACAAATATCCCTTTTATTTGAATCCATGTAGTTTTATTTCTAAACAGCTTGAAAATATATAAAAACTCTGTTCTGAAAATGTTTGTGGCAGGAGAGTAGAGAAAAGAAGAGAATTGTTACTTTACAGTTTCTCTAGGGCTGCAAAATTCATTTAAAACTTCTGACAAATGTGAGTAAGCAGATTAACTACATTTTCTGTCATATATTACACATAATGAGTTTCTATGTTGTTTGATTTTACAACACTATCTACGCAAGTCATGGTTGTACAGAAGCATCGTTGTTAACAAGAATGGCAAACCATGAGTATTCTATCAACTCTTCGGTAATAATATACATATATGAGTACGGTTTGCCTGTATTATAAACATCATATTTACTATTTAAACTAAGGACCAAATGTGCTGTCTTCAAATTTTAATTACTATCTAAAACATATTACTTCTGTATACAGTTAAGATCTAGTCAAGAAAATTATTATATACTTTAAAATACTAACAATATTACTGCCTCTTGGATGACAGCATAATCCTTCACTAAAATGTTCAAACATGTATTATTTTCTTATTTGAATAAATGGTATTATTATTTCATGAATGGAAACTGCATGACTGCAACCTACTATGCAAGTTTAAATAAAATCAGTACTGCTGAAGACACAGATGTATATTTCTTACTTAACTCTGTCAGTTTCAATGAAAATAAATCCGCAAATGCATATGTGTTTTTTTGTTTGTTGATTTTGTGTATGTTTGACAGAGTCAGGTGTATTAATTTTGACTTATTCACGCACAGTACTACTTCTCTTTATCTCTGTGGTGTTATAATTAATATTCCATATATTATTTTTATGGGGAAATAGGCAGAAGCTGACAGACTGTGAAGAGACATGGATGCCTGTGTCAGTTGGAAGAGCACTTGATGATGATATATTATTTAATACATTCAAGATTATATTCCTCATTTGAGATTCTGAATGTGACATTCAACATCCAGTACAGAAATGTCTTAATGTGCTGATTGTTTCAACCTTAGTCATGTTTAACTTTTTCTTGTACAAGTAGTTTTTTTCAAGTAACTGCATCAGAAGACTACAGATGAACAGCTATCTAACATGGTAGTTAAATAAACAAGTGTGAACAAGCGGTTTTATCTAAACAGTCCTGTGTGGGAGAGGTCTTATAAGAGTAATAGATGACAACATGGATTAATGTAACAACTGGTTGCCACAAAAGGTGTTAAATTATTAGTTACTTAGTACATAAACATTGACTGTTTTTATCTAATAAAAGGCACAATGTAGTATAAAAATCCACAACTGAGCAAACACAAAAGGATCATCAGAATATTCCTTTCTTCCATGAATGTTTCAGGCTCATTTTCTTTACACCCTCGTGGCAGGACCACTTGGGTTATGACTCTTAAATTCCGTTCTCTTATTGTCTATCATTGTCCTGTAAGGCAAACTTAAAGACAGGAACTATTAGTGTTGGAACTCTTTGCTGGCTGCTGAGGATGGGGACGGAGCACTTATGGGAATGTCCCGAATGCTGTGATGTCGGTTCCTAAATCAATCAATCAATCAAAGACATGAATTCATTGCTAATAGTATTGTCCCACTATGTCATCACTTTGTGTGCTGTTTCTAATGCCACAATGCTTTAGGATTACAAACATCATATACCTGGTACAATGTGATCGTTTTCTTTTTCGTGACACTTTTGACTAAGCTGGGTGAAAACCAGATTCTTTCCTTTGGCCATGTAGCCACTTTTGCATCCTCTGCAGTCCTGACTCACTAAACTATGGCGAACACCTTGCCGCCATGCTACTTCCTTTACACTTTGTTCACATCTAGAGCCAAACTTCTGCATGCTACCAGAGAAAGTCAGATCTTTCTATCTGTCATTGCTATTGCGTAGATGGACTGAAAGCCTTCCTTATCCTGGTACTTCTCTCAACTACAGAAAGTGACTGATATCAGTCTCTTATCTTGTTCTGCCACCAGCTGTAGTCTGGTAGCTGTAGCCTGACTCAGTGGTCGAACTTCTAGACATTTCTCTACCATCATGTACCCTGTGATTAGAGGTGTCCTCCACACCACAGATCCTATGCTACCATGCACTGTCCAAGGCACTATGAAGGCATTGCCAGCGACTATTTTACAGCATAGAATTGTTGCAGTTGTTCCATAACAGCACAAGACTTTCTTGGCAGCCTCACCATGTATTTTTCATCACCCAAGTTCTTAACCATCATTTGTTTAAGCACTTCATACATGGTATTAAAAGCTGGACTTGTTGTCCCCTACCTCCACAACAAATAGCCTCAAAACATTATCTCAGGCTGGCTACCAGGTCGCTGCAACTTTGCCATCTTGAGAGAGTGTTTCTCTTCAAAATTAAAAAGTGACTTGTCAATAAGCGAGTTGACAAGGAGTATACCACAATATCAATTATTTCTGGATCATGTCAGGGTACCTTCACTAGATTTGCAGATCTAATGTAATTTCTCAGTCCTTTGTACCTCAGAGCTTTGCACCAAAGCTGAACTTACTATTTACCTTCTGCACAGCATTGAGTTAGTAGACTGGCTGGGTTTTCTTATTTGTTTGTATTCTCACTACATCCACTACTGTGGCCAGCTCAGCGAGCTGCACTTTGTGTGCTGACACTTTTCTGCATCATAACAAAAGGTTGTCAAGGATCTTCTCTTGATGGCATCCTCTTTCTTTCTTCCCATAAATTGTTCCAGTTGTTGTCACATGTTCCCATTTTTCTCTTTTTATAATGTGGCCAAAAAATGACTGCCTTTTTCTGATATTTGTAATAAGTTATCTCTATGTCTCACATGTGTGTAAATGTAGCTATTTGACAGATAATGACAAACTATAAACACATATAAGTTTAAACAAACGTTTCAAGTCTTTATTGTCATTCTCATACATTAAAAAGTCTCTGATTATGAAGCATGCTCAGTTATAAACATAAACAATCATTGACAACTCATGACTGGAAAGATCACCAGAAGCAGAGGCGACCAAGACAAACGACCCTACATGGTCTAAGACAATGGTATGGAGTAACATCATCAATAGAATTGATCCAGAACACCCTGAGCGAGATCTGTGGCGAAACATACACCTACGCCATTTGGCAAGGCATTTGAAAATGATGAAAAGCCCAAACTATTACACAATTTGCAATGTCTATACTGACACCAAATAAACTAGAGAAGTTAGTGACAACTTTAGGGGAAAAGAACAAGGGGAAGGCAAAGAAGTAAATATCTGGACGGCTTGGCCACAAGGTATGATAGAAACAAGAACACAGAGCTGATCCACGACTCTGGTGATCACGTGAGATGGTGAAACATGACTGCCCACATTTATCAGCATGGCACATGATGACGATGATGATACTGACACCAATGAAAAATGTATGGCTATGCATGAAAATTTTTTATTTTGATAAAGGAACAAATATACAAAAATAGCACTATTAAAATGTTAACCCAAATGACTTCATGACCAGTTTATGTTAACTGCAGTGGCCAGTATACTCGCATATCAAAACGGTGGTCCTGAGTTTGATACCCAGTTGTGGCTGTGTTGCATATTTTGCAACCAATAAAGCTCTGGAGGATCGACTATCATAATTGAGGTGGCAGAAATTTCTCAGAGAAAGTAGAGACAGCATGTGTAACACTGACCTTGAGTATTGTGTGGTCATCATAAGTATGGGCCTGATATCATATCATCAAAGTGCCTTCTTAATAGCATGTAAACAGGCTTGCTTTAATAATGGAGCTTTAGTGGCATTGTGGTTAGTGCATTTTCTTCTCAAGCCAGTGGTCTAGTTTCAATCCCCTATAGTGTCAGAAATCATTTCTCCCCAAACAGTCTGGCTCTTGGCTGCATTCATAAACATTAGTACCGGATACTTTTCTGAGTATTGTCTGGGTAGACAAGGTAGTGGGGAAGAGAACTGGTCACTCCATTCCATCATGACTATATGAAGGTCTTAACTATTTGCACCCCAATGGCAGTGTCTTCCATGAAACTACCTTTATTCAATGTAGATATCCGGTGTTTCATTAACAGAACACTGTTGCCACAAGGCATCTCTGGGGCAGAAGTCTTAACAACCACTACCGTCTACAGTATGCATCCAATGTCTGATTAACTGGTCTAGGTTTGGGGCTGCGGTTTTGCCAGAATAATATGAAACAAACAATGAAGGTAGCTTGATTGCTCAGCTTAGAGACCACATGATATAATAATGCACAATTAAGTGAGGAACCTCTACACCTCAGGCTAAAAGCAACATAATATAATATTCCACTGGCATATTCACACAACTTATGTATGTATACAAAGAAGTCAGGTACATCATTTAGGCAACAATAAACAACTGGATGTTACACATTAACTGCCATTTGCTACTTGATTGGTGAATATTGAATCTTTCAGTCTTAATTACTCAATGTTGTCTTAGGTTATGTCAAGTGCATCTTTATTAAGTATATATATATTTATATAATATATATATATATATATATATATATATATATATATATATATATATATATATATATATATATAAGGATATTTTACTTGGCTACATAGGCTATTCAACCATGTTTGGGTAGAACAACAGACACCACGAGACTGGGGAAACGCTATAATTATCCCAATTTGGAAAAACAAAGGCAGCAAAAGAGACTGCACACAATACAGAGGCTATTGTTGAGTCATACTGGGAAAATATTTTGCAAAATTCTAGAAAAAAGATTACGAACTACTTTAGAACCCCAGCTAAGCGAAACACAGCTTGGATTTAGGAAAAACAAAGGATGCACAGATGCCATTTTTGCTCTTAGACAACTTATAGAAAAATCAATCGAATTCAATGAAACACTCTACTTAGCCTTTGTCGACCAAGAAAAGGCATTCGATAGAGTAGATAGAAACAAGCTGTGGGAAATCCTTAAACAATATGGAGTGAGTACACATCCAACAAACCTATGTAGAAGTTTATACAACAACAGTGAATGCATAGTGAGAGCAACTGGAGGACACTCAGAACCCTTCACCATAAGATCTGGAGTACGACAAGGTTGTGTCCTGTCCCCTCTCTTGTTCATAACATATATAGACAACATATGTAAAGAAATCAGCCAAGCAGAGACAGCAAGAATACCGCATGACGAGAACACAGAAGAAGAACCATCTGCAAAGCTAACCATTAGAGAACTCCTGTTTGCGGATGACCAAGCACTAACAGCAAAATCAGAAGCTGAATTACAAGACCACATGAATAGTCTAAACGAAATGTGTAGGGAACATAACATGAAAATTAGCACAAGCAAAACAGAGGTAATGACTATAACTAAAGAAGAACAAACAACAAGAATTCACCTAAATGAAATTCCCTTGAAACAAGTAAAGAGTTTCAAGTACCTAGGAAGTATAATATCATCAAATGGCAGATCAGAAGACGAGATCGAAAATAGGTGCAATAAGGAAAATCAACTCATTGGACAAATGGCACCAATACTAAAGAACAAACATGTATCAATAACTACTAAGAAAGCACTTTACAACACAATCTTCCTGCCAACTCTATGCTACCAATGCCAAACCTGGACAATGACAGAAAAAGAGAAAAGAAAAATCACAACAACAGAAATGAGGTTCCTGAGAAGAATACTCAACGTATCAAGAAGAGATAAGATCAGAAATGAAGAAATCAGGACTAAAGTAGGGGTTAAAGCAGCACTAGATTTTATTAGAAAGCAGCAAGTCAAATGGTTTGGCCATGCAAGCAGGTTACCAGTCAACAGCATGCCACAACAAGCAATGATGTACAGACCAGATGGAATCAGAGGAAGAGGTCGACCACATAAACGTTGGACGGAGGGAATAGCAGAGTCCATGGGAATATCGATATATGAAGCCCATAATCGGGCACTCTCACGAAGTTTATACTTCACCTCGACACCGCAAGGTACAAGAGGAACATGGTGAGATGAGATGAGAAGGATATTTTAACTTACATATTACATTTTGACCAGTTTCATTTTCATACTATGAAAGTATAACTCTAATGTGCCAATGCAACTGTGAAGGAGTGTATTTTATTATTAATGACCAAATACCATCCTATCGTGCATAAAGTAAGTTTTATAGGGTTATTTATACAATGTTCATGGCAGGAGATATGGGGGAATTGTGTTAATAGACTAGATTACTATTGTACTCTCTATCTGCTCAATAGTCAGCACTACTCCCCTCCATATGATTGACAGTCAGTACCACTCCTCCATACTCACTTTACTCTCCATGCCTGACAGTTAGCACCTCTTCCCTATACACTCCATATGATTGATAGTCAGCGCCACTCCTCTATATTCACTGTACTCTCCATATGATAGTCAGCACCACTCCTCTATACTCACTGTACTCTCCATCTGATAGTCAGCACCACTCCTCCATACTCTGTACTCTCCATACGATTGACAGTAAGCACCACTCCTCTATACTCACTGTACTCTCCATGATTGACAGTCAGCACCACTCCTCCATACTCACTGTACTCTCCATGCCTGACAGTCAGCACCACTCCTCCATACTCACTGCTGTACTCTCCATTTGATAGTCAGCACCACTCCTTGATATTCACTGTACTCTCTATCTGAAAGTCAGCACCACTCCTCTATACTCAATGTGCTGTCTATCTGATAGTCAGCATCACTCCTCTATACTCAATGTACTTGCCATCTAACAGTCAGCATCACTCCTCTATGCTCACTGTACTCTCTATCTTATTGACAGTCAGCACCACTCCTCTGTACTCAATGTACTGTCTATCTGATAGACAATCAGCACCACTCCTTTATACTCTTAATCTTATACACCGTCAGCACCACTCCCCTCTATACTCTCCATATTATAGACAGTCAGCATCACTCCTCTATACTCTCTATCTCACTGACAGTCAGCACCACTCCTCTAATCTCTCTATCTCACTGACAGTCAGCACCACTCCTCTATCTCACTGAGTCAGCACCACTCCTCTATACTCTCTATCTCACTGACAGTCAGCACCATGCCTTTATACTGGATGTATTCTCCATGTAATAGACAGTCAGCACCACTCCTCTATGCTCTCTATCTCACTGACAGTCAGCACCACTCCTCTATGCTCCCCGTACTCTCTATCTCACTGACAGTCAGCACCACTCCTCTATACCCACTGTACTCTCCATATGATTGACAGTCAGCACCACTCCTCCATACTCACTGTACTCTCTATGCCTGACAGTCAGCACCACTTCTATATACTCAATACTCTCTATCTCACTGACAGTCAGCACCACTCTTCTATACTCAATTTACTCTCTATCTCACTGACAGTCAGCACCACTCCTCTATGCTCCCTGTACTATGCACAGACAGCTCTACTCAGCCACCTTTAAACCAACTGCGACTGAAAAATTTAAATATAGTCCTCTTCGGTAATCAATGGATACACAACTATATAGCTGACCAACATAGCAGTCAATGGATACACAACTAAATAGCTGACCACCATAGCAGTCAATGGATACACAACTAAACAGCTGACCAACATTGCAGTCAATGGATACACAACTAAATAGTTGACCAACATTGCAGTCAATGGATACACAACTATATAGCTGACCAACATTGCAGTCAATGGATACACAACTAAATAGTTGACCAACATTGCAGTCAATGGATACACAACTATATAGCTGACCAACATAGCAGTCAATGGATACACAACAAAATAGCTGACCAACATAGCAGTCAATGGATACACAACAAAATAGCTGACTCAATATAGCAGTCAATGGATACACAACAAAATAGCTGACCAACATAGCAGTCAATGGATACACAACTAAATAGCTGACCAACACAGCAGTCAATGGATACACAACTAAACAGCTGACCAACACAGCAGTCAATGGATACACAACTAAATAGCTGACCAACATAGCAGTCAATGGATACACAACTAAATAGCTGACCAACATAGCAGTCAATGGATACACAACTAAATAGCTGACCAATATAGCAGTCAATGGATACACAACAAATAGCTGACCAACATAGCAGTCAATGGATACACAACTAAATAGCTGACCAACACAGCAGTCAATGGATACACAACTAAACAGCTGACCAACACAGCAGTCAATGGATACACAACAAAATAGCTGACCAACATAGCAGTCAATGGATACACAACTAAATAGCTGACCAACACAGCAGTCAATGGATACACAACTAAACAGCTGACCAACACAGCAGTCAATGGATACACAACTAAATAGCTGACCAACATAGCAGTCAATGGATACACAACTAAATAGCTGACCAATATAGCAGTCGATGGATACACAACTAAATAGCTGACCAACATAGCAGTCAATGGATACACAACTAAATAGCTGACCAACATTGCAGTCAATGGATACACAACTAAATAGCTGACCAACATAGCAATCAATGGATACACAACTAAATAGCTGACCAACACAGCAATCAATGGATACACAACTAAATAGTCTGACCATCATAGCAGTCAATGTATACACAACTAAATAGCCGACCAACACAGCAATCAATGGATACACAACTAAACAGCTGACCAACATAGCAGTCAATGGATACACAACTAGCTATCTGACCAACATAGCAGTCAATGGATACACAACTAAATAGCCGACCAACACAGCAATCAATGGATACACAACTAAATAGCTGACCAACACAGCAGTCAATGGATACAAGGAATCGTATGTGAAGTGGTGTGGGACACTTCCTCAAGAACCTCAACCATGTGTGACAAATGAGCTAGATATCCATGACATCACCTGGGGTTTAGGGAAAAGTTTCTTCTTGAACACATCAACAGTGTGCCTGTAAGTTAAATCTGTTTTAAAGTGTTTTTTAGAAGTTAATTAAATGAAAATAGCAGTTAAAATATATGAACTTTGAAATGTAACTTTTGCAGAAAACATTTAACATCCATTTAAATTATACTCATCATCATCATCATTATCAAGTGCCCTGTCAGCTGGCGTAGATGTTCATGTCTCTCCACAGATCTTGGTCTTTGATGTTCTGCCATGTCACTATCTCGGTCATCCAACATTATTTCTCATGGTTTGCCTCTGCCTCTCTTCTTATTGATCTTTTTAGTTGTCATGATGTCCAGTACCTCACTTCTCATCACATGACCAAAGAAAGTTGTTTGGTTCTTTCTTATTTTTGTATATAATGTTCTAGTTTCATTAGCCTCTTTTAGACAGCCGTTGCCAGTCACCCTTGCATTCCAAGGAATTCGTCTCAGGAACCACACCTCTTTTGTTTCCAATCTCTTCCTGATTTGTTCATTTACATTACAAGATTCACTGCCATACAGCAAAACAGGCTCTATATAGCGTTTCAGCACTCTCTTTCTGACATACAATAATAGTGACTTATTGCATAAGATACTTTTCATTTTATGAAGTGCAGGTTTTACTTGCCCTATTCTGCAATTAATCTCTGTTCTGCATTTTCCATCTGATGTTATAATTACCCCTAGGTATTTAAATGTATCCACTTCATTAACCATGTTCCCTTCTGTTGTGATTTCACATTTATAGTGTCACCTTTTTGTTTGATATAACTATTGTTACTGTTTTCTTTATATTCAAGGAGAGTCATATATTTGTACTCTCTGTTATATAATGCCTAACAATTGTTGTAGATCTTTTGCATTTTTCGCCATCAATATTGTGTCATCTGCATAGTGTAATTTTATATATATTATAATCTCAAATTAGTATTCCTGGTTTCTCTTTGATCTCTCTCATTATTACTTCGCTTTAGAGAGAGAAGAGATCCAATGATAAAACACATCCCTGTTTTACACCTAGCTTTATTTGTTCATAAAAAGCTCTCTTTATTTCGCATTTTAATTGGTGCTATTTGATTTCTATGGGCATTCTTTATTATTCTGTGATCTTTCCCATTAGATTTGATATCTTCCAACTTTTTAATCACTTCATGTTTAACTTTATCAAATGGCTTGGTATAATCTATGAAGCAGAAATATATGTCTTTCTGTGTCTCTTTTGATCTTTCTATTAGTGTTTATAATGTGTATATTGCATTATTTGTACCTATTCCTGCCACAAATCCATACTGTTCTTCATCAATTTCCATGTTTATTTTCTTGTTCTTTTCATTATAATTCTGAGTAGATGCTGAGTGACATGGTTTATGAAGTTAATTGTACAAAGAACGTTGCATTCAATTGTTCCTAATCTTTTTGGTATAGCTATCAATACAGATCTCAGCATATCACTGGTAAATATCCACTGTTGTAAATATAATTCATAAAGTCATTTCTTAGTTAATATGACTGAGCTACCGCATGACAGCAGACAGTACTACCTGCTTTCTGTTAATGTCGAATGTTAGGCAGCGCTCACCAAACCCAACACCCCACCTTGTGCAACCTAAATACTAAATGTCATGACAGGGCAGACCAGGCCCTAAACCTTGTTTGGAAACAGGTCTAGGATGGAAGCTCTGATAGGCGGACATTTAGAGCATTACTTTGCTGATCCAACAGCTCGTCTTGTTCCAGATGTATTGGTGTTACCTTTCCTCTGGAGTAAACTAGGCATGGCGAGAGAGGGATCATACTGCATGGGCTCTAAATTTAGACCCAGCATTTTGCTATGGAGAGGAATAATTCCATTTTACAAACTATTGTCTATCAAGACTGAAAATTGCCAGTAAAATATCATTCAACATTGTGGTTAATATTTCTACTCCAAATTCTCCCAGTACTTCAAATTCTGCTATTGGATTCCATCTTTCCCGCTTGTTTTTCCTTTCTTCATGCTTGATAGCATCAGCGATTTCTTATTTTAGAATAGGTGAATCTTCTAAGTTACTTTCTTCTGTTAATTCTTCTCCTTTTCCATCATATAATTCTCTGATATGCTCATTCCACCTCTTTATATTTCCAATAATGTCTTTCCCGTTTTTGATTTCAAACACCTTGTGTTTACTCTTATTTTTCTTCCCATGAGCTCACTGATTTTCTGTGCATTTTTCATACTTCATACATTCCCTTTCATGCTTTTGCATTAAAATCTCCTAGTATTATTTTTATTTCTTATGATTTAATTTGAGATGTCGCCATTTCTACTTCATCATAAAAGTGTTTCTCCATCAATACTGCTTGTTTGTGGTGCATATACTTGTGTAATATTTATATTTATTGGTTTGCTTTTGATTTTGACCATAATAACTTTATCTGAAATACAGCAGTAATTGTTAATTAACTTAGCTGTTTTTAAAAAATAAAATACTCTTTTTTCACGTGTATCCCCTCCAGAATAAATTATTGTGTGTTTGTCAGTTATAATTTTACTAGAATTATACTAGATTGTACTAAATTATACTAGTTTTCATAAATAAAAAATAATTAAATGTAAAACACTAGACATATTACATTAGGATTGTATGATAATTTGTTGTTTAATTTTATGTAAATAGTTCATACATAGTTGTTTTTAATTAAGATGATCTTGCATTGTTTCTCATTGTATTTGATAATGCTATCTAATACAGGGCAGCCAGACAGCTTCATTTGACAAGTGATTCTGTTGACAGCTACTGTGCTGAAAATGGTAATTATTTTGTCTTGTACAGTTTCTTCATTTTGGATGGTATATCAGACAGCCGTATTAAGCCAGTGTCCAGACAACTATTTTTATTTTTTCTTATTTGTTTGTAAATATCTTTCCTTCTTTCTTCTTATTATACCCTTTAACCATGTTGGGGCATATGCCTTCAGTCAAATCACACCAGGCTGTCTGCAATTCAACCCAGGCCTTGTGCTATGGTCTTACTGCCATGGGTCTTATTTAAAGCACGATGTAACAAACTTTTGTTTGTCAAGGTGGTAAGACGCCAGTGTGACCTCCCATCAAGTTTTTAATGAGTGCGTTGTCATCGGCGAAGTCCAAACCATCAAGTTGCTTTGTCAGAGTGCACGAAATTCCAATTCTATTTCCGGTAGTTAATGTTGTCTTTATAATTCAGTCAGAAAGAATCATAATGGTCACAGCAGGGTTTTTATTTCAAATGTACCTTGTAATTTTCCACCATGAAGAACTTTACTTTTTATATCTTCATATGTTGCCTTTTATTAAGTTAATGATTTACTGTGTGCCACATAAGCTTCAAAAGGATTCTCTATAAATGCTGTCAAAGACTTTATAATCCACAAATCTTTTAAAAAGTGACGAATTTAGTTTAATGTTTTGCTTTATTATTATGTGTAATGTGACTTTCTGGTATACACAGGATCTGTTTGATCAGAAGTCAGCCTGTTAATCCCTTAGCTGTTTGTCCCTGGCATCTCTTAATCTTTCCAGAATCATCCTGCTTATTATTTTTCCAAGAACTGACAATAATATTATTCATTTATAATTCTCACACACCTTCAAGTTCATCTTTTAAGGCAACTTCTCCAGTCAGCAGTATTTCTTTTTATATTTTAATATAATTATATTATATTATATTATCTCATCTCATCTCATCTCATCATGTTCCTCTTGTACCTTGCGGTGTCGAGGTGAAGTATAAACTTCATGAGAGTGCCCGATTATGGGCTTCATATATCAACATTCCCATGGATTATGCTATTCCCTCCGTCCAACGTTTACGTGGTCAGGCCTCTTCCTCTGTTTCCACCTGGTCTGTACATCATTGCTTGTTGTGGCATGCCGTTGACTGGTAACCTACTTGCATGGCCAAACCATTTGACTTGCTCCGTTTATACTTCTTAGTTTTTCTACGAGCAGTATGAAGATCCCTTGCCGGCTTGCTAGGCCAGTCGCAGGTTTAGGACATATTATATTATATTATATTATATTATATTATATTATATTATATTATATTATATTATATTATATTATATTATAGTGTGTTATTTCTCAATAAAGTCCCAATCCTGGCATACACTTGGTAATCTGTCCACTAGCTTGTTGATGCCTTCTAGGAAAAAGTTTTTGGGTGTGGTCTTAAACCAATTTTGCACCACCTCCATTACCTTGTTGTTATCTGCAAACCTTTGACCCCACAATGTTCTTTCAAGGGTCCAAACAAGTAAAAGTCTGATATCGCTAAGTCTGGATGTTTCAATACCTCAATTTTCAGAGCACGTAGTGTAAAGATGTAAAGCAGTATATCCACTGTATGCACAACCGTGTGAAGGCTGGCATTGTCGTGCAGCAACAATACTCCTTTTGAGAGAAGTCCACAACAGTTTGATTGTATTGTGGGCATCAGTTTATTCACTAGCACATCATTGTATCAAGCACTAGTCACAGTTTCACTCTGTTCCTTGAAATGTAACCTATACAGCTCTTTATATCTCAAAAGATGAATATGACCAGTGGATTACTGCATCTTGAATGTTATCTAAACATTGTGAAATATTTCTACCCATTCATACACTCTCCCCTGACTCAAAAAAAAAAACTGTCTCTATACTTAACCATCATTCTTTTGTAGACTTTATTGTTTCCCACCCTCTGACCACAAAAAAAACAACAAATTAAACCTTGTTCTTTCATTGCACAAGTCAATAGAGTGGGAGGGGGGGGGGGGCAGCCATTTTGTAATCACCATTATGCTTGTGCAAACTGCTTGATCATCATAACCCCTACATGGGGACTGAATGCTGGATGTCTCCATCCATCCATCTATCATGTGCCATGACGGTAAGCGTGGGCGGTCATGTTCTGCCATCTCACTCAATCACCAGAGTCATGGATCAGCTCCGTGTTTCTGTCTCGACCATGCCACAAGGCCAAGCCATCCAGGTTTCACACAACATGATTTTCTTGGCATCTGTAAAGAAGGTAGTTTGCCATTGCTTTCCTTCCTAGCAGTGACCATACTGGTCAGTGACCGTAGCCATTGTCTCCTCAAAATAGAGATCCTCTGCCTACCGTCGTGAAGGTGGAGACCATAACCTACAACTATCTGTTGGCTGCTCTCCATCTTCATCCACCACCTGCACTCATGGCTTCACGTAACCCTGATCGGGGGGCTAAACGGGTACTCCACCTTGCCCAAGGGTGTCTCATGACCTCAAATATCAGACTTCAACTGACTGGCTTAAGGGCCATTTTGTGTCCTGAAATAAGATTTTCTCCTATCCATACTCTTCCATGCCCTTTGTAATAAGATTCCTGTTACTTAATGACTTACCGTCTTAATGTTAATTTCATATGCCCCAGTCATTAATTACATTAAATTGGCCCCCATCTGGGATAGAAAGATTAAGAAAGTAAGTGGTGTATGAAATATTGAATAAACATATAAATTGCTTGATATAGTTTGAGCTAATGTTGTAATGCCGGTCTCTCTGGCTGAGGGGTTACACCACTTTCTCCGTAATCCCGTTTATCCACGCAGGGTCTCGCAGCAAGGCGAGAACTGGAAGCGGTTCAACCCACGCTCGTGACTTGCGGGATAATGAGCTGGCCGCTCAAAAAGCAATGGCAAACTACTGAGCGTAATCTTGCCAAGAAATTAACATACAGCTGAAAGATGCTGATGTTGACAGTGATGTCCTGTAAAGGATATGCAAAACATAATGTTGTAATATTAATGTGCTAACATATATCACTGATGTTTGAAGTAATCAAATATGTATCTGTTGTATTCATTTCATTTTATATTTTATTTGAAATATAACTGTATTCAAATATTGATTTCAGCACCACAGACTCAGTCAATCTTATCCTGTCTGTCAAACACCACCGATAGTAAGCCAGGCACTTGCGGGATAACTTCCTGGCCAATCATAGAACAGTTGCATGAAGCATTTCCCTGCTTTAAAACTAGCGGGATTGATGATATTACTATTGAAAAAGTGGATTCCTTCCTGCTCCGTTTACAGAAATATGCACCATCTGGTAAGTCTCATATTTATTTACTTATTGTTCTACAACTGTACAATTCATAATTAGCATCATGTCAACTGGCTTGAGTGAATATAATCTCCTACAAAAACAATTCACCACCTAACTGGGCTCCCAAGTTTATACAGCCTAAAATGGGTATTAGACGGGCCTGCGTGCCCAATTCTTAACCCTTTCAAAATAAAATTTTGTTGTTGTTGTTATGCTTCTCCACATCTCATGACCTTCAAACAGAATGCATTAATTCATGTGTTGACACCTTTCTGTGCCATGATCAAAAGCTGTCAAGAATATTCTTTCTCTTTATATAAATCTTTCCAGCTGTCAAAATCTTCTAGTTTTTCTCGTCTCATAATGTGGTCAAAATATAATGACTGCTTAGTTTCTGATGTGTATGTTAAGCTATTTTTGTGTCTTAGTCTTGTTCAAAACATTTAGATTACTCATTTTGACTTAATCCTCCAATTTTACATGTTTTGGGTTAAAGTTCACAATGTCTACTTGACACAGAGTCGAATGTCATACCTCTGAGCCCCTTCTAAACATCCAAAAAGTTGTAAAAGCTTGATAAATGATTGTTCCAGAGCACTGTTTAAAATCATTAGTTCATTGGACATTTGATTGAAGCAAATAAGGGCTTTAGGATGTTACTGTGAATAAGAAAAGACTTTAAAATGATTTTTGTGTGATATTTTGTTTGGGAAATGTTTAGAAGATATTCCCCTACAAAAACAATTCACCACCTAATTGTTCTCCCCAAGTCGATACAGCCTAAAATGGGTATCAGTAAATGTTTTGGGAAGGAGAGGTGGTTGTTGTGATACTGACTATATCACTGACAGAATGACAGTTGGTGTATACAAATATTGGTCAAGCACTGTATGCTTTATGCACCGTAGGTGTGTAAAAGGGTCCGTTCCTATTTTTGTCAGCAGCTAATGGTGATCATGATAATGACTTGTTCTCTTCTTTGTTTGAAACTCATCTAAAGATGTTTTAGAGGTTATTAGATGCTTTATTACTATAATACAATGTCAAAATATCAGACTGAAAATCATAGTTTATTATTTTCAATGTCAAACCTGATTACTTTGTTTATATTTTACAATGAATAAATACCTAAACTTAAACAAGGAATAAAAATATGAGGACAACATTTAAGCATTTGAAATGTGGTTGTAAAGGTGAATTGAAGGAATGTCAGGGCAAGAGAAGAAAATAAGAAGGATTACAACAGGGAATGAAGAAAACATTAATGAATGAAATCAAGGTCAGACTAACATGGTACATTTGCCTTATAAAGAGAGAGGTCCTTGTTGAAAGATCTGCAAGAGCTGAAAGTGCTCAGAAAGTATACAAGAAGAGGAAGTCAGCATTACATATCAATTGACATAAAATACCATACCAAGAAAGAAATATTTTGAGTATAACATGAAAACAAAGGACAAAAAGTGGTAGGGTCTTAAAACAGTCTGCTTTCCAAGCGGATGTGGCACTAATTTGGTTGATTAAATACAAGTCTACCTTGCATATAAACATTCATCTAGCAACATTCATAAGGGTTAGAAACTTTCATACTTCTTTAAAAATCTTCATAATATAAATTTATTTTGCAGTGTAATTTGGTCATACATTACTAGTTTTGTGTGATTCATATAAATATATACATGAAATAAAAAAGTATCCAAGCCAAGCATGATAATAAAATAAAACTCTAAAATTTATGTATTCTTCCTGTTAACAACATTATTTTCTGAATTGTAGCAAGCATAAAGCCAGCATGTCCTGCTCATGACACATTGGAACAGCTTATGTTGAATGCAACAGCGAGCATTATTTTATCTGGTGAAACACAATTCAGCTTCTGTGGGTGAGTAAAATGGTTATTTACACTGAATCAAGTACATTGGTAAAACAATATTACTGAATGAAATGGTTTACAGTCTGATAATAGCTTATGGACTAAGTTGGTTTTTAAAAGAACACAACTGTTTCTAAATATTGGTTTACGATATATTTATGTTGATGGCATAAGTTACATTTCCCATAATTTTAAATACATTAAGTTAGCAGTTAAAAGCACTGACCTATATAAAAGGTCAATGTGAAGCAGAATATTTACACTTTTCTAAGACACTTAAATATCTGCTAAACTTGATTTATATACAAATGTTAAACTGCATGCTAGACCATTTGTTGTAAGAGTCTGTCGAAGAATATTTCTTCCTCAGTTTCCGAACATATGAAAGTATAAACAAATGTTAACATTGTAAGTTAATTTTAATAGCATATGCCACAGTGGTATTGTGGTTAGTGATTGCATTAGTCTACAAACACACTGGTCCTGGGTTTGTTCTCCAGTAATAGTCTGGTTGAATTCTTCCCAAACAGAACAGTTTTGGGGTGAACCCAGCTTCATAGAATAAGCAACATAGATCTGGCAAAAGAAAAGATAACTGCATTAATAATCAGCATATTATAATATTATAATACCCTTAATTGAAACATATCATGAATAAGAAGCAGCTGTCAGAGTAGTTGGTGGAACATCAAACTGCTTTGAGGTGCTAATGGGAGCAAGACAGGATTGCATTCTCTCCCAATACCTCTTCAACATCTATGCAGAAAATATGCACAAATGATGAGACCACTGACAATTTTGATACATTCATTACTGGCGGAAATCCAAATCCAGAACTCAGATATGCAGGTAATACAGTCCTTTCTCAAACAGTACTAAGGGACTAGTGCAGTTAATCATGTCTGTCAAAAGACTCAGCGAAGATCAAATTTGCAACCTCATGCAGTCCAGAGGTTAAACAGTATTACAAACTTATGGCACAACACTGTCAAAATAATCAAAGTAAAAGTTGTGAGAGCATGCATCTTTCCAGTGTCAACATACAGATGTGAACCATTTAGCATTTTGCAAGCACTAACAAAGAAAGCCAGGGCTTTTGAACTTAACTGTTAGATATAAATTCTTAGGAAACCATGGATAAAGAAGAAGAAAATCACTGACACTGTGCGAGATCTGAACATTGAAGAGATCTGGCTCATAAACAGCACCATGTCATATCTCAGAAACGTACAAGTTTGGCCATATTAACCATCACAGCGGTTTAGAAAGAACAGTATTGATAGACATGATTCCTGGAAGAAGACACAGGGGTTCACCAGCTCAAAGGTGGACATTGGGCAGCAAAGATGCCTTGGGCATAAAAATGGGTGAGACGGGAAAAGACAAGAGATCCAGAGACTTTTCAGCGCTTTTGTGATGACAAGGATGTTCTGCAAAGGATCTACCATATGATTAGTTAACTGCAGGCTTCCTTACAGCTAATGGTAGCAATGTATGAACTATAATTGTAATTCACAAACAATCCACAGATTTAGACTAGTGTGCCATTAGTCATGATAATTGTATAGACAAATCAACTACACAACTAGTAAGCATTACTGAATAACTATTCAATTTTGTGAATATACATACAGGACTATACAGGTTTCCATTGACCAGTGGGTTACTAGCTGTGGTAGTGATAAGCTTGACAAGAACAACATCATAGCCTTTTTCAGTCTGGTTTGCCCCAGAACACTTCAGCTTCCTGCTGGGTGCTCCTACAGTGTCGTAGCATCATGTTTTGCAGCAGCAGGGCTAACTTCAGATGCAGGTCAATTGTAAGTATACGAGCTGTATGTGCATCTTTCAGTATATGCAAGCAATTAATATGTTTGTATTGGCATAATTTTATTATGTGTCTCTCTATTTTCAAATTTGCATTAAGGCACATTTTTATAATAGGCCTTGGCTCCCAGGTCTATCCAGACTGAAATGAGAACCAGGAAATGTCTTGGGAAGTAAAGATGGCCAGCATGGTGTTGACCACAGCGGTCCTCAAGTGTCGATTGGTCTATACAAGTATGGGGCCAGCACCATATGAGAAATATACTTCAAGGCATTCAAAGGGTTCTTTTGTTGTATGTTGTATAAGTTTGTTTCTGAAGGTTATATATTGGATAACAACTTTTGTCTTACTTGGAAATTATAGAGCTTGACTTTCAAGTCTGTTTAGTGAGTCAAACAGAAGAAATTTAGAGCACAATTAAAAGTGCAACACTGAAGACTGTTATCTTCCTTTTAGTGTGTCTCCTTCTGTAATAATTGGCTGATAGCTAACCTTAATTTATGCATATTGTTTATGGTTTCTTTTTTAAATTTCACAAATACATTGCTTTGAATTATACATAGTTATTGAGGCAACTATATCTTGATGAATAATCCTGTTCTGTTGAGTACACTTCTTTATCACACTTTTTTAATCAATATGTCTTAAAAATTGGATAATGGAACCTATACATTGTAAATATTGATAAAAAACCACAATAGAGGCTGCTGTGGCAGTTTAGTCTTTATGCTTACCTACCAATACATTTGTGTTTATTCCCCGGAAGTGGCAAGTTTGGCTTTTCCAACCATTATGACTCTGGGATCAACCCAGCCTTATAAAATGGGTATCTGATAATTTTTGGAATTGTCTGAGAGTTTTCTGGGGAGGAACTAAGTGAAGAAGAGACTGACATGGCCTAGAATATGTGAAGACCTAACATTAAATACCACTCTGGCAGAACTTTATATTTATTTGTGCATCAGTTACATGAATTGTGTATATGTATTATTAAATATAGTCAGAGAAAGACTCATTTATAAATACTTTTGTGTTTATGATTGTATCTTGGAGAAATGTATTAAATTTAAACAATCATAAGTACACCTGTGTTATTTACCTATGTGATAATATTGGTATCAACTTGTTATATCAGATCTGTCCTAGACCAGTGTGTCAAAGCAGCTGTGGCAACCTGTCACGGCCCCATCGTAGACGAAGCACTTGAGACCTTGAAATACTTAGCTGGTGTTGTAGATATACTGTCACCCCTGAAAAATGACTCTACTTGTGTTTGTGATCCAGCCAGTGCAGTGAATTGTATCATGGAAGTACAACATATGTCAAAGCAAGTGACTCCTGATTGGGATGGACTGTGCCGGTAAGTGACATGTTACTGGGGTGTGTTAAATGTTATATTAAACTTTGTTTTACAGCCAGTATCTGTGGTGAAAGAATCACTATGGTGACAGTAGCCTTTTGCAAGATGAAAAAACATACTGACCAATAAAAAGATGTCAATTGCTACGAGAAAAAGAGTGTTTAGGTGCTACATCGAGCCAGTACTTTTGTATGGATGTGAAGCGTGAACAATGAGCAGACAAGCTCAAAAACATCTTATGGCTGTGTAAATGTGGTTTCTGAGGAGAATGTAAAGAATTCCATGGACAGACAGAAAAACCAACGACCAAGTCCTACAAGAAACAAATGAAAATCATAAACTGATTAGAGAAATAAGATGTTGACAGTCAAAATATTTTGGAAATTTTATGAGAAGAAATAAATTAGAGAACTTGGTGACATCTGGCAAGATCGAGGGAAAGAGTGCAAGGGAAGACAGAGAAGTAAATACCTGGATGGCTTGTACCACATGGCAAGAACAATGAGCTGATCCACGACTCTGGTGATTGAGTGAAGTGGCGAATCATGGCCGCCCATGCTTACCGGCATGGCACATGATGGATGGATGTCTGGTGAAGGTGAAGTGAATGCTATTCACAATCCCACATATTGTGTTCACAATCCCACATACTGTGTTCACAATCCCACATACTGTGTTCACAATCCCACATACTGTGTTCACAATCCCACATACTGTGTTCACAATCCCACATACTGTGTTCACAATCTCACATACTGTGTTCACAATCCCACATACTGTGTTCACAATCCCACATACTGTGTTCACAATCCCACATACTGTGTTCACAATCCCACATACTGTGTTCATAATCAGTTGCAGGCAATTTGGAAGCAGACCGTCTAGTGTTGATTTTTAACCATGGTACAAGCATCGGTAATTCAGAAAGCAATGACAAACTAATGAACAATAACTTGCCTAGTAAATCACAAACATCCAAAATATGTCATAGTTGATTGTGACACCCTGTAAAAGACATGCGACTGACTAATTATTTACACTTTGACTGTCATATAATAATTATTAGTGCAGCTTTCAGGTCTTATTGAGGGCTGCTATTTTCATATACATTTATTTCAACATATGAGCTTGTATACAAAAGGACACAGCAAACAGAATTCAAGAACATTAAACTTTGTATCAACAATATCGATGAACTTGAGTATTAAATGATGTTTAATTGCACATTTATGCTAGATAACATTGTGTTTTCATTTCATTTTTATTTCTAGCAAATTACCAGAGAGTGAAACTTGTGCCCGAAGTTACATTGAAGGCTGTGAAGAGTGCAAGAAAACAACAGTGTTGAATATTGTTCACAAGCTCAACTCACAACTTAAGGAGACTTGCATTAATCCTCCTGTGACTGAGTGTACAGCTGTCAGTGCTTTGCAGTGTGTCACAGATCTAGCTCATTTCCAAACATCACCTGGGGAATTTAGCAATGATACCATCTGCATGTAAGAGCTCTCAATGTAAAAGCATATCATATAATTTAAACTGTAATACTTTTCTTCTTCTTCTTCAGCTTTCCGAGCCATTGAGGTTCTTTGCTGCAAATACAATCCATCTCCATTCGTCTCTCTGGTGGACCTTCTCTTGCCAGTCGTTGATTCCAAGTGCTTGTAGGTCTGTACATGTATTATCTCTCCACCGTCTTCTTGGTCTACCTCGGGGTCTACGGTCATTTATTTCCTGAGTGTAAGCGAGTTTTGTTTCCCTATTATCTTCCATTCTTTCTATATGCCCCAGCCATTGTAGTCTATTAGCCTTCATGTCACCAGTGATTAGCGGGGACCGAAACAGATCATAAATGTCTTTGTTACTTCTTCTTTTCCACTCTCCACTTTGTGTATCCCTAATGGGTCCAAAGATGCGTCTTAAAATTTTGTTCTCAAAGGTTTGTAACAAGGCTTCGTCTCCTTTCGTGTAATACTTGTCTGCTTTTTTAAATAATGGCCTATAAATTATTTTAATACATAAAATACTGTGATTTAGTAATTCAAATCATTTGAAATGTGCTAGCAGTAATTGTTATGTCTTATTTGCAATCCATATATGGATAAGAATTGATGGCACTGAGAGATTGCAGTGCCTGCATCAGATTAAAGTGGAACTTAAATGCCCTATGGCAGTTGTAATTCACAAAGGATGGGCTATAAGACCATACTGTATACTGTTTGAGGGAAAACACCTGCAGACAATGAAATCTGTCCAGTGGAAGTAAATCTTACACAAATGCATGTCCAATTTGAAAACTCTGATCTTTGAGTCATACAGGTGCATAACTTGGCACAACACACTCCTCTTGAAAAAAAAAAGAAATGAAGAAGAAGAGGAACAAGAGACGAATTAGAAGAGGGAGAAGACAAAAATACCTGCAGTAAATGTATGAATTGAACTGTGGATTATTAATTTCCTGCAAAATTATGATTTCATCTGTTAGATTACTTAATGTGTTTCAGAGAAATAGCATGTATATTTTGGCATTTTTAGTACAAAATTTAACATTACTACAAAATATTTATATAATCTGTGTTCATATTCTATCTTACAGTCAAATAACAATAGCTCGAGAGTGTGTGTATGAAAAAACAGAAAAATGTGATGCAGAGACAGTCTTGTCAATCACCAAGAACCTGGAGCACACAATAAGTTTTTGGAAATATTTAGTGTGTCAACCACCAGAGAACCTGTTGAAGAACTGTACTGATGTGTTCGAGACTAGTATAGATGCAATACTATTTGTGGACATAAACGCTGCATTGATTTCTCGGCAGAATAATGAGACAACCTTGTAAGTATTGACTACTCTGTCAGAATCACATTTAGTTATCCTTGAATATCATGACTTATTTGCCTGTTAATTATTTCCTGACACACATATTCCACCATCCAGCAACTAATTCTGCAAAAAGACAAAGAGACTGACTACTCATTCACATAAGCACTTCTAAATGTTCTTATTACAACAGAAAAAGATAAAACATCTGTCTCTGGTAAACCTATGAGACCATCGAAATAACATGAGAAATAAATTCATAGGTATTGATTAGCACTTATAGATGACAAAAGGGAAAGAAACTAAAGCCAGAAGGCACTAGATAGCAGAACATTTGATAGCTATAAATACACCAGTATTGATATCTATTGCCTCTGAACTCTCTCTGTCTCAAATAATGGATGATGAGTGATGGACTCTTTCCTCCCTGTGAATCCCAATTTAACTTTTTACATTTGATCAGAGTACAGTAAAGAAATATGGCTTCTTTAGTGACCACTTTCACTGTATATTAAGACTCTTTGTATGTAATGCACTTGTGATGTTTTTGAACTCATGACCACCATGGTGGTAGGCAAGCATGCTTGCCACTGTGCTACTGCAGTATGCATCACATGATGAAATCAAACAGAAACTGCATTAGAATATTTATTTTTAATGTTTGCTTGCTTTGAACTCAATCTACTACTTCTAGTGCACTGGACTGTTTTTGTGTCTGCAGATTTGCTTTCCCTATTACTAGTGTCCCTCCTCATCAGACGAACCCACTGTGACCTCAGAGGTACTTCTAATTTATGTCCCCCAAGTCAAGGACAAGACGTCAACATTTTAGTCCAACTGATCCATGTAGGGATTGTATTCGTTACCTCGGCATCAGCAGCATCACAATATTAAAATCATATCATTTCCAATCATTCACTCAAGCTTTCACGTCACAAGAATCACATTAACTAATTAGCTTATTCCGTGCCTGATTGTACATTTCTACCTAAAAATATCTATGTGTCATGATAAATGTGCAGCATAGAATTATTATTTTTTTTATCATGTATTTTGTCATCTAAGCTGTTGAACTTTCATAGTTAGCTCTTTCTGTACCAACCAGTCTAAACAGTTTCCAGTGAATTAAGAGATCTTGGGTAGGTGATTGAGAAAACATGTTAATGCTTAACTAGAAAGCTTTTTTATGTGGAAACCACAATGTTAATGAAGTATATGAAATGTTAAAACATGTAGAGAAGAGACCTAAAGGAAGCAATGAATAATATGGGAAAGACATGGAATGAATTACAAGAGAAGAAAAGAATAGAAGGGCTTGGAGTGAGTTGGTTTGAAGTTTGAAAGATATTTGTTCTGTTAGAGTATGAAAACCCGAAGAAGATGTATCAACTAACTCACCATAAATGTATTGGTTTGGTTTATTTGATACATCAGCATGATAGTGTGTGCCTAAAGATGATGTCTTAAATCTTTCTGTCCTTGATTGTAGTTTAAGGTAGTAGCTGTCATGGTGAAAGGACTTAAATATTGGCTGCATGCAACTGGAATTTAATTAATTAATCTTTAGAATAAATTGATATAAAATATATATATATATATATATATATATATATAGTTGGTTGAAAAAATAACTGTTTTGGACAGAAAGAGATAAAAATATGTGAAAATGTATACACAACTGAAAAAAATAACAACCATTTCTAAAATATGTGTACTCCATACAAATGTTTAATCATTGAATTACCATAGGTGGAATAAGTTGACCACATCGTGTGAAGAATTGGACTATGCATGGTCTTGCATGAGCGCCACTCTGAACCAAAAGAAGGATGAAACTGATGCTGTGATTGTGAAACAAACTCTGGAGGCTTTGTATAATTCTGTCAACAAACGGTGCAAGCGTAAGCAGTTTTGAAAATATATCATTTTAAACTCATTGAAACACCACATTATCATTTTGTTGGTCTCATTGTAGCATTTTCTACATCTACAGATGTCAGCCTGTTTTTTATATATTTATTCTTTGATAATATTTATTAAAGTGTTAACCTTCTGCCTCACCTCTTCCATTGATAATTGTTAGAGACATGAAAACAGTCTGCATTAATCTTACTTTACTAAACATTTTTCACATTTATGTTAATCAAAAAGTAATTTGTAATTATGTTAGTAATTACATTAAATAAATTTAGTTGTATATATATATATATATATATATATATATATATATATATATATATATATATATATATATATATATATATATATATATATATATATATACAGTGCACACACCTTACCAAACACATATACACACACTGCAAATTACATTACAGCTCCCCAGGAGCCACTACAGTGCTATGCGTGTGACGGAAATGGCCAGGATTCATGTGCTAAGGGACACACCATTCAGACTTGCAATGACAATGAGGTATAATAAATGTAGCTAACAATGTTTTATGCATACTACAGGAAATAGATTGTGCTGTGTTTCATACTTGTACTATCTTAGCTCAAGTATCTTTGTAGCATTCAATAGTCTCATCCTGGTAGCGTTTCACAGTATTCATAATATAAACCATGTTTTTCAGTTTGTCATATGTTTGCATCTAATTGTGTTTCATACGTTATAACATTATTGTATCATGAAGTAGTATTATGCTGTTGTATCACACATGGAATCTCAATTATCATGTACTTTAGTTTGCCTCTCCTAGCCTTTAACTGTCCCTAGTCTACATTCAAGTCATCTGTCTTGTGTCTCTCAAAGTCTGATCACTACCCCCAAACATGTCACTTTAACTCCGACATCAAATCAGTAACGCTATTTGGTTGAGATACTTTGAAAAAGATTGAAATGATTACTAATAAATGACTAACATTCATTAACTGATGTCTGCAAAGAATAGAAGGACTATATAGGTATGACATAATCACTAATTCAGAGCTTATGGAGAGAACTAAACAAATTCCAGTGAATCAAGAGGCAGGGAAAAGAAGCTGACACTGGATAGGACTCACAATGAGATAACCTGTTCATAGTATAAAACCTGTTCATAGTATAAAACCTGTTCATAGTATAAAACCTGTTCATAGTAAAACCTGTTCATAGTATAACTAGAAAGTTCTTTCTCTAAATAGAGGCAGACCTAGAAGAGACCCACAAAAGTGAATTAGAGACGGACATAATAATATGGGGACGACATGGAGGGATGCAAAGGGAATGACAACAGATATGGGAACAAAATGGCAACAGAGCTTGGCATGAGCTGGTTGTGAACCTATGCTACATTGGGGAAAAAAAGGCAACTCTCTCTCTTCCCCATTCCTCCTCCCCTCTCTCTTTTAATCTTCCACGATGAATTAAAGACATCACCAATCCCTATACATACAATCGTAGAATATTTGAACACTATCTCAGTACAGACGATATGCCTCCTTTTTAAAATAAATAATAATTTCAAAGGACTGCTAGTGTAATAAACATTCTGTTAACTGCAGTACAATACATCTACCTTAGCTAATTATAATAGCCATGTCAAAAATTAGTTTTCACGAGTCACGTATTATTGATTATTGCATATATCTCATACGTTTATAATGCACATATTGTTTTTGTTGTTGTTGTCGTTGTCTAAGATTAGATTCATAAGTGATGTATAAATGAAATAATATGTAAGTGATGTATGAATGAAATAATGTATGTGAGCAGAGAGATATGAACGGCGGAATATGAGTTGCGCCTGTGTGTCCAATTCTTAACCCTTTGAAAATAGTTTGTTTGCGCTCTCTCTGTAATACATGTGTGCATGCACACACATGCACACATGTAACATTTCAATGTGATTCAACAAAAGCACCCTGCCTGTTTCCATGATGGCATGAAGAAGAATACGAGCATCTGCAAAGATACTGATCATATAAATCTTGACCCCAAAAAAAAATGTGACACACAGTACGCTTTCCTGGCATAAACATGATCACACTATACTTTAACTTTACTTGTCCTAGAATAAATTCTTCTGTTTATAAATATTTTTCCATAAATGCTCTTTCATGTATTTAATAACTGAAAAACATAACAGTTTATTTCTCCTTTTGAACTTGCGAAGAATGTATGTTTAACTAACAATTTTAACTCTTATGTAATTTGTTTGCTTTATGCATTTTATTAGAGATGTGGCTCTTTCTTTTCCAAACAATTATTGCATAAAAAAAATACTGTTTTGGTTATACAGGATTAAAGTAGTAAATATCGTATCCTGAAAGACTTAAAATAGCAGCTAAGACAGACATATCTTTAAGTGACTAGCAGGGCAAAGTGGTTAAACAAATTGTATAACATTCTATGACTGCCTGAGCAAAGAAAAAAAAATCTGTTTATAATAACACTATTTGAGTGCCTGAGAAAATAAAACAAAGTGATTTGCTGATATAATGATACATATACACATATACATCATGTATGATGAGCTGCCTGGTACATACTGAGCTACAGGGAATCTTTGCCTAAATGCATAGGTTTGTGAAACGACAACATTGTTGAACGGAAATGTAACTACAGTGACACACAGAGGATGCTCACCACGGGCTACCTGCAAGCCTGGATGTGATCAGAAAGGATGCACCTACTCCTGTACAGACAAATTGTGTAACAGCCTGGAAGATGGCCCAGTAGAAGGTTAGTGAACATTTTTCTGTATCTATTTATATTCAGGTATTAAATTGTTTGGCTCTAACTTGGGAACCATGCTTCTTCTTCTTATGTTCATGTGATATGACATTGTCATCATATTTGTCCACTGTGTAACCAATGTATTTCATGCTACAATTACAGATCACTCTTCCATATATCTAGCTTTGCCACTGACCATAAATTGTTTGTTTGGAAATCAATGTGATGGCTTCCATTTCCATAAGTTTAAATAAGAATATATTTATGATGCATTCATCCTGACAACAAATGCTGTATTTCCTCAGGAACATGCGATTTGATTGCTGTCACCGAATGTGTAATGGATCTCAGTGAAGGCTACATTGAAAATGACGATTTCAAATGCAGGTATATATTAAAAGGGTGTAATATTCTTAGCTATATAATTTAAGTTTTAATTTACATTCATATCTTAATTACAAATTAAACTTCCATTACAGAGTCCAAAATGTATGTAATTATAATTGTAGCATTGACAGATTAAGTGACCACATTCTACTCATACTGACCAATATCTGTGGTCAATATTTTCAAGAATAGATAAATCATCATAGCCTGGAGAGAATGGAGTGACCATATAATCTAGTCGACAATCAGTATTTCGAGGAAAAGTCAGATGGACACATAATCAGACTACAACTGGTACCATTAACATTGGGACCCTTCACTGGCTGTTGAAGATAAGAGCGGAGCACATATGGCAATGTCCTGAGTGCTGTGATGTTCCTTCTTGACTCATCTCAACTCAGCTCAAGTATTCTTGAAGGGAAGCCAGGATTTGTAGCTTTTAACAGTTTTGTGTTATCCTGGTTATAGTGTCTAATATCAAAGTCGATTTTCTAAAAACTAGAAATAACTACACTGCATATTCCATTTATAACCCAGAAGGGCTGAATAGGATATTATTGGCATAAATACTACTGCTGATTAGTGAAAATCTTCATCATTACATTCCGGACAGGTCCATGGGTGCTCCGATCTCCTACTTAACATCTCCGCTAGCGTATATCAACTGATTGCACCAGTTCTGGGTTAATTAACAAAGGGTCTTGTGCCCTTGAGTAAAAGTTAATGTCTAGCAGCTCCCTGCTTCACTCCCATATCCTTCATTCTGGACAAGGAAACAGATTCCCAAGTGTCATTAAAGTTATCTATTTGTCTTGCATCTGTTAATACATTCATTATGTCTGGTCCATTCATTGCTCTCCTGCCCTCAATCATGGCCATGTTTGCCAAATGATCAGCTTGCTCTTTGCCTTTTTTGCCTGAGTGCTCTGGTACATAATTGAAAAGTTAGCTTGACTAATTCAAAATACTACTACTATAAGTAAATATTATACTTAACCTTTAACGCCATACAAGAAAAGTAAAGTGAGAAAAGTCATCATCATCTTGTGACATATTCTGTCAAAAATATTTTCTCCATTACAGCCATTCTGGATTCAGCCCTATCTTGAGAAAGCTATTCTGCCCTAGCTTGAGAAAGCTGTTCTACATCTGCCAGCTTCATATCTAGACTCTGCAATCATGTGTTGTATTTTCCAAGAATCATACTTTCTATTAAAAGATTTCCCAGATTGCCATGTCTTTTAATATGTGCAAAAAATGTCAGCATTTATGCCTGCGCTTGTGTTTGGAAGCCGCCTTCAATATGTAATGTGCTCACAATCTCACGGTCAGTATTTCTTTCTGTTCTATGTGTCTTTCTGAAGCATTTCATTTTGAATTATGAGGTTTTCTTTGAAATTGTTCTATCAACTATTTGTTTTACTGAAAAGCACACCATTCATTGAACAGTTACCCCTTATATCAGAGGTCTGCAACTTTTTTGTTGTGTTGTGCCAAAGTAATCTTACAAAGTGCACTCAGAATGCCATCCTATATGTCCATCAAGATCTAATCCATATTTGTTTGTCGAAAAGTCTTGAAACAAACGTAAATCAAGTTTTGGCCATTTTTGAGTCATTTTAATGACACCGTATTATATAACAACACCAACTTTTGTGCTACGGTCAACAAGCTGTACTGTCATGAGTATATGACAATAGAGAGAACTTGGTGCTGGGGTGGTTGGGAAAGGGGGGAAGGATATCATGGAAATAGGCCAAGACCAGTTATTGTTGCTCCACACTCAGTTTGTATCTGATCACAGATTCAGACCTCCAATTCTAACAACTTTCATTTTGAAGGGACTAGCTTTAGAAGAATTATGTGCTTATATTTATTCATAATTAAACATTACCAAAAAATTACAATTACCAAATAATCTTGACTGTCTATCTAATTTCTATAGTCAATTTGTGGTCTTCATTTGTTTCTTGTAGAACTTTCTCTGTCATTTTTCTGTCTGTCTATGGTATTCTTTGCATTATTCTCAGAAGCCACATTTCCAATGCCTTTAGAAGTTTTAAAGCTTGTTTGCTTAATATTGATGTTTATCATGCATATAGCAGTATAAGTTTTATACAGCTCTTCAAGATTATATATATGAAAGATATAAGACAACTATAAGAAAGAGGCAAACAATGTTTTTGGTCACGTAATAAGAAGAAAGGCATTGGAAAATACAGTGATGACTGGAAAGATCAGCAGTACAAGAGGTATTGGCAGACCTAGAGACATGATGCTGGATGGCCTAAGATAGTGGCATATCATGAATAGAATTGATCTAGAACTCCAAGGACCATGATCCGTGGAGAGACATGAATGCCTAAAGCATTTGACAGTGTACATGATAATGATGATGATGATAATATTTCACAATACTATTTATTTCTTGATGTGTTTAATATTTTCAGTTCAATTGATGTTTTTGGGGCCTGCTTAAATAAAGAGAAAATACAGTGTGACATTGGAGGAACATCTGATGTGATAGAACCCCTGATCAGTCTTAACCTAACTGCAAGTGTCCATCAGTGTCTCATTGAAGAGGCTGAACAGACCTGTGAAATAACATTGCTTGCCACAACCATCAGCTATGTCAGCCAGGGTTCTAGCTCCCAGTTTGAAAGTAATCGTCTTTGTTCGTAAGTTTGCAGTGTATACTTTTATCTCAATATAACTTTTCATTTATCACATGGAAATGCAGTTTAGATGTATGTGATGTATAATTAGTTAAAACAAGAATATCATGAAAGCAAAGACAACTAGGAATCCATGTGCAAACTCTATATACATCTCACTACACACAGTGGTTTAAAATGTTTAAATTCTTTTTCTTGTCACATATTCTCATTCTGTTTGGTAACAGCTGACATCACTGACTATATTACTTAATGTTCTGATGTCTGTTCTGCATTCATTTTCATTCAGCTTGATTTCAAACATGGTGAATATGCTCTAATGTCACTATATGTAGCCTTCTCCTGCCACCACCTGTTGCCATATTTAAGGGCACATTGTGAAAAATTCAACATGTCGATGAGGTTAAACCACAGAACCGGTCAGTACAGGAGCTACATCAATGATGTTTAGTCATACATTTGCCCAGGAGATGACACTAGAAATCACGATTGCATCTCATTTTAATTGTTATCCAAAGCCTATATAATATTGTTGTGAGAGATTAAGCTGTATGGGTTGAGACTGAGCCCTGTGTGTCATGTCTCTGCACAATACTAGTGAGAATTCTTTTAATATTAGATTTACAAGAAATAGAATTTATTGTTTTGCATGTATATTCAGTGTATATAATTCTGCTTACCTCTGACCAGAGACTGAACACATATAATTGTGTCTGTTTCTGTTCTTATTAACAGTTATTTGGTATTATATACATATTTCATCCAAATATTTAAAATGTTTGATATTGCAAATGTATATTGATAAATCTAAGTTTTACAACCCTAAGTTTCTCAATTTTATTAAAGGTACTTGTGTTCTTACAAAAAGATTGATGAATAAGGCTAGAGTAGCAGTGTCATTGCAGAGGGTAGTTCTTGTAGTAGTAGTAGTAGCTACAGCAGCAGTAGCAGTAGTAGTAGTAGCAGTTGTTGTTGTTGTTTTAGTAGTGCATGGATAGAAATGTTTGGTTGTTAGAACCTTGTTTACTTAACAGATTTTTTAATGATAAATATGAAGCTTGACCAGGAAAGCATGAAAATGAGGTGATTCAAAAAGGACCCTTTTCCACCCTTTGAAGCCTACGAGTACATGGTGCTAACCCTATACGTTTATAGACCAGCCAACTCTCTATGAGTGATTTGGTCAGTATTAACAATCACCTTTACTTCTCAGAAAATTTTGTAGTGCTCATTTTAGTCTGGTTTGACCTGGAAGCTTGGGTACTTAAAAAAACAAAAACAATGCCAGCCTTGATGGGGATTTAAGCACATAACCACCAGACTGGCAAGCAAGCATGCTGGGCACTTGAAGTGGCTGGAATTTTTCGGTTAGGACAGCTCTGGGTGCAACCCAGCATTATAAAATAGAAAACAAATAGTTTTCCAAATATTTTGGAAATTGTCAGAGAATGAAAGGTGACAAAAAAGGGAACTGGTTACTGCTCCTGAATATGACCATGAACATATGTGAAGGCTTACCACTTTACACACTTTTAGCAGTATCAGCTATGAAGTAATCTTTATATGTACCATTAATGCTATTTGTGAACTATTACATTACTTTGACATATGTTAAATATCCATCAATGTTCAGGATTGTTGCTGATAGCAGAGGTCAAGTATCTCAAGCAGAAAGTGAATGTACTGAAGGTCAGGTTTCTGCGATTAAAGAAGCCCAAGCTGCATTGGAAGCAACTATTGGACACTTGGACTGTGAAAAAGAAAATATCACAATCAATATTCAATGCAAGCCTTTTGATGCTCTTCTCTGTCAAAAAAATGTACTTGGAAATCATGATATGAAGACTGGCGTAACATGTCAGTAAGTACACATTTACTGATATTGCAATTTTTAGTTTGAAAATCAAATGCAAACTAATGGTTATAGTTTTGGTTATATTTGAGAGAAATTGAATAATAGTTGTATGAGTACAAGTTATAGGCAGTAACATAATAATGTAGAGTTGACAGTAATAAAATTGGGAAGTTATATTTCTAATGTTGTTACATATTATATTTTAATTACCTAAGAATTCTTCAATACAACACATTTCTGAAATGTAATTATAATTTGGAATCTTTGTTTTTGTAATTAAAGCAGTAGAGCTATATTTTGACAACTAACCTAATTCACTCTTACTGTCTCATTAGTTTTGGTATGGATTCTGTTTAGAGGATTGTTTGGGAAAGCCACTACATTAATTTCAAATAAATACATGTATGGGCCTCAAAGCTAGATCTTTGATAGAGTAACATAATCTTAAAAACGTCATGCCAGAAATCATATAACATTTTATGTTTAGAAATTTTAGTTAAAAAAACTTTCCTTCACATACTACATATGTTCGTAAATTCTTTGCTATTTTAAAAATAATTTGTACATTTCTTTTCAGAGCAATTACAGACATTGAGGACTGCATAAAACCACTGGTTGTTAACTGTACTTCACCGGCACAAGTATTCCTTGTAAACAATCAGATGGACGAACTAAAGTCTTTCCTACCAGCTAATACAAACTGTGTGAATGAGACACTGGTTGACAGTCCAAATCCAGCAATGACTGAAGTTACAGCCTGTTTACGTGTGTAAGAAAAACTTTGAATAATTACATTTAACTCATAGTACAGGAAACCATTAATTGAAGCCAATATTTCTTTGTCTATTTATTCAAAGTCATGGCCGGTCATGGTGTTCAACATTTTGTTTTCTTTTCCTTCTCTTTCGCCTCTTTAACCCATTCCTTCCCTTCCTCTCTCACTCCTTTTCCTCCTGCTTCTCTCCAGAATTCAATTGATATTTTGTTATGTTGAACATAATTAAATTGTGATTGTTTACAGCAGAGCTGCAATATTTGCATCTTTTATCTGACACATCTAACTTTTCTGCATGTGCTAACTGGGTTAGCCTTGTCGGGTAATTTCATTGGAAATTCCACAGGTTCATAAAAACATCAAATAATACTGAGAAACTCGATGAATTGAAATAAAACAACCACAGACGTATAATTTTGACCAAAGTCTTTATCTTGGAACAACGAAAACATAAAAATTATAAAACGTTGTCAACACAAAGGAATACTTTCTCCCAGTGGTCTTTGCTGTTCCATCTGCTGGTGGTGCATCCTTACAGGCCCGTCCAGAAAAGTCGCATTTGCCTTCAAGGGAAAGCAGGGACAGCACATGGGCATTTCTCTGCCTTCCAAAGAGGTTTCCACAAATGCATAGCTGACACTTGATGCTCTGGAAGTAGGCTCACTCAGGGAATCATCCTCATCCTACACAGCTGAGTAGTCTAGCTTCTGTATATTGAGCCTCCTATTCATCACAATCTGTACCCTTAGAGACAAGTAGGAAGCACTTCATAGACTTGGGACTTTGGTGACCTTCACACATTGAGCTGTTCAGTCCAGTTAATAAATATCTTGAGGCATGTAGTGTGGCAGATTTGGGATATTCAAGATTCTTTCTTCAATTTCAAGAAACTTAAACAAAAAAATCTCTTTCTAATAGCACCAACTCTCCATTTAGTGAAAGACTCTTAATGAGCATTTGAACTAATTTATTATTCAGTGGGTATCATACACAGCGGGCATTTAAACTTGATTATTATTCAGTAGGAATCGCACTCAGTGGACATCTGAGTTGATTTGTCATATACCAGGGCAAACTTTCATCAGGCATAACTGACCCATAGTTTGGGAGTGTGCTGATGAGTACTAGATATCTTTCTGCTTCACGTTTCTACTCACTGCAGTTCTAAAAGTTCACTTGTCTACCAGTTCAGTTCAGGCATGAAATGACCATATATCCATGGTGTACTATGAGGATATATGGCAGAAGTCTAACATGTGCAGTCAGCACAGAGTCTGCTGATGCCTGAGATGAGGTATAAGGATTTCCTTAGTAAGCAACACAATGGCCTTAATTTTCCTTCATCACCGGCCAACATCACCACAACACTATAATGTGTAACATTTTTCATAATGTCAAAAACAAGAAATATCTAAATAACTGACTCTTGACATGTATGAAAAAGTCCTGACCAAAACTTCAGAATATCAACATGTCTTGTAAAACTTATTGATGTGTTAAATGTAAAAAGAAAAATTGTTTGATAACATTTCAGTTATTATTTTCTGAAATAAAAACTTATTTCATTGTCAAAGATGTCATAATGGTTTTCATGCTTAAAGATGTATTCATGATCAATTTACAGCTATAGAAATATTTTATTATATTTTTAAGTAATGTAGTGTTTGCCGGTCTCCCTGGTCTAGAGGTTACACACGACTTTCTCCGTAATCTCGTATACTCTCTTAAGTAACGTGACGTTGCACAAGAATTGGTAGCGGTTCTCTGTGTCGGTAACTTACGGGGTATGTGAGTCGGTCGCTCAGAAAGCAATCGCAAACTACTGAGCATAATCTTGCCAAGAAATCACAATCAGCTGAAAGATGATGATGTTGACAGCGATGTCCTGTAAAGGATATGCGGACGGAGAAAAAAAAATGTTCTGTTTACACAACTATTTTTTGCATAACTCAGAACAGTCTCTCTGATCTTATTAATTTACATTCTTTATTAGTTTCTCATATTTTAAACTGTCAGTAAAATATTGTTAGTCTATTTCTCAATACAATTTTCAAAACAACTCATTGAAATTGAATGTTCTCAACAGATTTTCAACAACACTGCGGCAAGTCCTATTGCTGCCTTTTTCAACACCACCTATGACCTCCAAAGCTGTTTATTAGACATAGATGACGAGGCCATCTTGTCTCTGGATGTCAGATATAAGTTGATATTGGAAATTGTCTTTCAGTACCTTCATATAATCACAGATATTGATGTAAAGGGTAAGCTGGTGAATCTTGTTTATTAGCACTTAAGTTACCAGAATAAAAGGCATAAGATGAGAGATACATAGTGTGTACATGCCAACTGTGTGGTTGTTACAAGGTAGTCAAGAGATTTTGATTAGTCTAGGGACTCGACGATTTTCACATCCACCTACAGGCTCACAGATATTTCAACATTTGAAAAAATCCACAACTCTAGACTACAGATCACTGTTTATTCAGGATTTTCTAAGCATATGGATTGATATAGAAAGATACAAATAAACATTTGATAAAATTTTCCTGCTGTGTGTTTACAAACCACACCATAATTGTGTTTATTTGAACTTAATAGTAATTTAGTGGCATCTATCTTTCAAAGTTTAGATACTGTAATAATTAAGTACATGTGAAGGTCATAAACATTCACAAATATTGGACAACATGCACAGTTACTCTGGGCTCACTACACTCAATGTCTACTACCGTTGTTTTTCCATCAAGAATGATGATGACCATTCATTTCATCCAGTGGGGTTGAAAGTATGGAGCCGTGAGTTCTATGATGGCTGATAAGGCCTATTTTGGCTCGAAATGTTCTTTGACAATGTGGACAAAGAATGCTTGACGTTTCTGAAGGAGGATTTCCTGCAGTGGTTTTTCTGTCCTGCCTGTTCTTCACAGCTCTTGCAGTCCTGGTTGCCTCACAAGTGACTGCACCCTTGCATAATGATGCACACCAAGAATTTCGGTCTCTGGCTGCAGTCTCCCAGATGTCATGATGAATTCCAAAAGCATTCAGTGAGATTTTCAGAGTGTCTTTAAAGCGTTTCCTCTGGCCGCCTTGGGAGTGTTTACCACAACGCAACTCGCCGTAAAAAATTCGTTTAGGGAGCCTGCGATCTGGCATGCGAGTCAAGTGACCAGCCCAGCGAATCTGATTCTTCATTAGTAGAGTGTGGATACTGGGCATGGACGCTCTTTCTAGGACTTCAGTGTCTGGGATCTTGCCATTTAATCTTCAGTAGCTTCCTAAGGCAGACTGTGTGGAAGTGGTTTAATTTCCTAGCGTGTCGCTGATAAACAGTCCAGGTTTCACAAGCATATAGCAGTGTGGATAATACAACTGCTTTGTAGACTTTCAGCTTTGTTTGCAGGCTTATTCCATTTCTGTCCCATACATTCTTGTACAGTCTGCCGCCTTGGAGATTCTTGCATTCACTTCAGTCATCAATTGTGGCAACTAGTGACATAGTGCTGCCAAGACAGGTGAATTTGTCCACAACACTTAGTCTATGACCATTCACTTTGATATTCGGCACAGTGTGATTATTCCCTGGAGCTGGCTGGTACATAACTACAGTCTTCTCCAAGTTGATATTGAGCCCAAAGTTGGCACAGGCATGTGAGAAAGCTGAAACATTGTGTTGCATGTCTGCCTCTGAGTTGGCATATAGAGTGCAATTATCAGCAAACAGGAGCTCTCTGACGGTGTCGCTGTTAATTTTGGTTTTAGCTTTCAGCCTTCTGAGATTGAATAACTTCCCATCCATGCAGTAGTTGATGTCTATTCCAATGTCGTTGTTCTTGAAGGCATTCGTCAACATAGCTGAAAACATGAAGCTGAACAGTGTTGGTGCCAGGACACATCCTTGCTTCACTCCATTGGTGACAGGAAAGGGCTCAGACAGTTCACTATTTTCCTGTACTCTTGCCTGCATACCATCATGAAATAGTCGCACTATTTGGACAAACTTTCGTGGACAGCCATATTTTGCCATAATCTTCCCCAGTCCTTCTCTGCTGACTGTATCAAAAGCCTTGGTAAGGTCAATGAAAGTGGAGAACATTTCGCAGTTCTGTTCCTGACATTTCTCTTGCAGCTGCCTTGCAGCGAAAATCATGTCAACAGTTCCTCGTTCTTTTCTGAAGCCACATTGACTCTCAGGAAGAAGACCTTGATCGAGATGGGCAGTGAGGCGATTGAGAAGAATTCTGGCGAGTATCTTCCCTGCAATTGAAAGCAAGTAAATGCCTCGGTGGTTGTCACAGGATTGGCGGTTTCCTTTACGTTTGTAAAGGTGGACTATTGACGCGTCCTTGAAATCTTGTGGCATGGTCTCGTTCACCCATATGTTTGTAAAGACTTGGTGAAGCTGCTCTGTTAGGACCGGCCCACCTGCCTTGTATATCTCTGCTGGGATGGAGTCAGGACCAGGTGCCTTGCCGCTGGAGAGTTGCTGGATGGCTTTGTTTACTTCCACTATGGTTGGCAGGTCATCAAGTGTATCATTGGTGGGAACTTGAGGAAGGCAGTTGATGGTTTCATCATCGAAGAAGGAAGTTGCATTTAAGATGTTGCTGAAATGCTCTGCCCAGCGTTGAAGGATTTCTTTCTTATCGGTGACCAATGTTCCCCCATCTGCACTGAGGAGGGGAACTATGCCTGGTGATGTAGGACCATAGACCGCTTTCAGTGAGTCGTAGAAGTTTTTCATATCATGTCTGTCAGCAAAGCCTTGAATTTCATCAGCTTTGCTGCTCAGCCAGGAGTCCCGCATGTGCCGAAGTTTCTGCTGCACTACTCTCTGAATGTTCTTGAAGGCATCTTTTTTTTATGTTGACTTCGGGTCATTCAAATGTGCCTTGAGGAGAAGATGTTTCTCGGCCAGCAATTGGTTGATGTCTTCGGAATTTTCATCAAACCAGCCTTTATGCTTTCGGGGAGCTGGACCCAGGATTTCCATAGCAGTGTTGTAAATTATGACCTTTAGGGCCCTCCACTCTGTTTCTGCATCCTGTTTAGCTGCAGCATTGGGCTTGAGGCGGTCTTCCAGCATATTTTCAAACGACAGCTGCATTTTTTTGCTGTTTAGGCGGGTGACATTTAGTTTTTGCATTTTTACTCCTTGAGGACGCCGTGGTGGTTTGATGTGTATGTTTATTTTCGAGATAATGAGTCGATGGTCTGTCCAACATTCAGCACCACACATGGATTTTGTCACCCGAACGTCTTGTCTGTCACTCCTCCTGACAATGACATAGTCAATGAGGTGCCAGTGTTTTGAGCGAGAGTGCATCCACGATGTCCTATTTCTCATGGGAAGACGGAAAATTGTGTTGGTAATCAGGAGATCGTGTTCGGCACAGGTCTGAAGGAGGAGGAGTCCATTGCTGTTACAATTTCCGACTCCGTGCTTTCCAATAATGCCACTCCAAGAGGTGGTGTCCGTGCCTACTCTGGCATTGAAATCCCCAAGGAGTATAAGTTTGTCTCCTTTGGGAACAGATGTTATATACATTGTGCAGGTCCTCATAGAACTTGTTCTTGACATCATCTTCATTGGTCATAGTTGGTGCGTAGACACTCACAATGGTTGCATGCTTCCTTCCATTCAGCAGGGGCAACTTAATGGTCATGAGCCTGTCATTTATAGCCTTTGGAAATCCAGCTAATTTGCCGACCAGGGCCGACTTAATGGCAAATCCCACACCAGGATTGGCGTCTTTCCTCGCTTTTCCTTCCACTCCAGAAAAATGTGTAGCCGGCACCTACTTCACAGATTTGGCCTTCTTCTGCAAGTCGTGTCTCGCTCAAGGCTGTCGATGTTGTACCTGCCCAGCTCTCTCCCAATCAGTGCTGTTCATCTCTCTGGACCCGACGCGCTGTCTCTGTCAAGTAGGGTGCGCACATTCCAAGTTCCGATTGTTAAGGGAATATGGTTTGCTCTTTTAGCTTTACCTGTTTTTTCTTTGTTTGTATGTCGACCGCAGTTATAGGGTACCCACCAACCGCGGCTAGCTGGTTAGGTAGTGATGGAGCAGACAATGTTTAGGGCACCTTTTCTAGCCCCTTCCTCATGCTATGGAGGTGAGCAGTGTTTCCTATAGAGGGCTGCTCAGTCGCTCAGGGGGCTGCCGAATCCCACTGCTGCTCCGGTCAGTAGAAGACGACCATATGGACCTGAGCCGCCTGTGTGCAGGTCTGCGACTATGGCTGCCAGCAGTACCCAGGCCTGCCGCTTCACCACTCGCCCATCGCCACAGGGCTTGAAGGTATATATGATGTTGATGAAGAATGACTTGCGCGATGAACTTGAATTGAAGTGAGGAAGAGTTGCGCAATTCGTCGACCTCACTCTCTCCTGAGTCCAGTGGCAAGACAAGTCAAGACATCTGGAGACGAATACAGATGCAGTGGATGACCAGGGCGCTCTACGTGCCTTGCCGTGCTCATTACGTTCCGCAACGCTTTGCAGGTAAATGCCATCTTGCCCGTTGAATCAGGAATGATTTCTTCCGCGCAGTCTGCCGAATCCTGTCTTCACATGCTGGGTAGGCATACCCTAGTTCACCACTTGGTTTGACACCAAATCAGCTACCCGCGCCTGGTTTAGCCAGCCTCTCACAGCTGTTTCCCCGGGGAGGGGGGGGGGGTCCTGCTGACGCATGCTGACAGCTTCTAGGAGCCACAGGTGTGAGCTGGGTATCAGATCAGTGAGGGATGGGTCCTGAAAAGGACATGAGAGTCATCCTTACCAAAGGTACTACCAATGCCTGACACCCCATTACACCCCCACCCCCCCCCCCATCTACTACCAGATATCTAGAATCCTCCATGACTGGTTCACCCTCAGTGGTTATTGTGCCACCCCCAATGTCTCTAAAGTGCATAACAAACACATCATTTTTGCACCTAACAACATAAATTCATGATTCCATTCATCATGATGCTAAAGTTAAAACAGTTGGTGTTGTGGTTTAGAATGTAATGCGAGGTTACCTCAAATGAATATCTAAAATGTTTTTTGGGGGTGAATATATTCTGAAAAAGTAGAGAATAAATGTATCATTTTTTATACAGTCACCCACCACTGTGTTCAATACAAGTCCTCCAGTGCCAATAAAGTGCTTGGATTCCTGTAAACATTAATTCTTTTGGTTGCGTTTGTAACCATATACGAGGCGGATTCAATAAGGAAGCCACTAATGTCTGTAGAAAAATAACTAAATATGAAAACAACGTGAAACCAGTTTATTTTTGTACATATTTCTCAATATAATTTCCACCAACATTGGTGCACTTATCGCATCGTTTTATCAGTCCTCCCAAACCTGCTGCATGGAACTGTTTTTTTAAAAAAAAATTTAAACCACGTTTTCACTTCACATTCTACTTCGGCATCATTTGCAAATTGTCTCCCGCCTAGGTGGGTTTTCAGTGTTTATGCCGACAAATGTTTGTCCCGTAAAGCGGTGCAAAGCAAGGTAGAAAACATTACGAGGGCGAGTCAATAAGTAAGTCACACAGTTCTGTGGGATGGCAGGTAAATGAGAACAGAGCACGCAGTTCCATGCAGCGGGTTTGGGAGGACTGATAAAATAATTGGATAAGTGCATCAATGTTGGTGGAAATTATGTTGAGAAATAAAGGGACAATGTATATATAAACCTAAACTGGTTTCAAGTTGCTATCATAATTAGTTATTTTTCTACAGCTATTTGTGGCTTATTTATTAACTTACCCACATATATATATATATATATATATATATATATATATATATATATATATATATATATATATATATATATATATATATATATATATATATATAAACACATGCACATTCCCGCACACATGTACACACCCTGTGCACATGCACACACATATACATACAAACACACACGCACGCACGCACACATGCACACACACACACACACACACTCATGCACACACACATACACACACACACATACACACACACTCACTCACTCTGCTATTGAAAGAATTTATTTTTTATTATCTCTTTAGATGAGCTGAACCTGAATGTGACAGGTCAGTAAACTATTGTTTATTTTAAAATAGTCTAACTAGAATTTTGAAATAAAATGAGTGCTCTATAGGAAACAATTGTTTGACATAAGAATAGTAAATTTATACCATGATCATCAAGTACTTTATCAACTGGTGTGGTCACTCCTGCTTCTCCAGATCTCCAGCAGAATGTATGAATTCATGAGATGCTACCTTTTCATGCTGATGAAGGCTGCCAAGAATCTTCTTTCACTGTCCTCCTCTATCTTTTTTCCCTTTAATCTTTCCAGTTATTACAGTTTGTTCTAATTTTTCTTTTATCATATGGCAAAAAAGTGTTGACTGTATCATTTTGAGGTTTGTGATGATATCTTTGTGTTTTAGCCTCCTTCAAAATTGTTAGATTACTACTGTTAGCTGCATAGATATCCAAATTTTCTTGTCTTTAATCCTTGCTTGAGAATCCTTGCTTGTTTATTAAGTGTTCAGAAAATGGGAGTCTCTGTGGCGAAGTGGTCAAGCCGTTTGACTCGTGCTCCGAAGGTTGTGGGTTCGATTCCAGGGCCGCGCCCTTCGGTTTACGAGTTAAATGTTTCGGAGACTCCTGTGGGTCAGTCGCTAAAAGCTACGGAGTTCGTGCTTTGTGCGACGCTTTCCGCGCTGCGGAAAGAGACCGAGCCATATGGGATAAAACCCGGTGCGATGAAGTCGACCCTGTCGACTTTTAAGCGAACTTTTTTAAGTGTTCAGAATTCATAGTTACATATTAATAATATATAATATTATATAATATATATATAAAAAATGACTGGTTTAATAACAAATGATAAATTCAGAAGATAGATTTATAAATCTATTCCATTATCCCTTACAGTAAGGGAGGCCATTGTTGATGGCAGATATTTCCTAATTGTTATAATGGGAGGCCAGCATTTCTGGCCATTAATTGTTATTAAATTTGTATGTTCATATTACCCTGATTATAATGTTGTAATTTGGTTTTATAACTATGTACAACATCAGTATGGTTTTGACAATTTGGATATAACTGATCAAGGACCAGTATAACTCACTTGGTTGTTTTCATTTTGCCAGTAGATAGATAGGACTAATCCTTTAACAGTGTATGATCAAGAGAGAGAAAAAGAGAGAGAGAGACAGTTGCCCATCAAACATGGAAAAACATATAGTTTTTTAAGAGCTAAACAGTAGCATGCCTTTACATTTTACTTCTTAGAGAAAAAGTAAATTTTTCTTTAAATCATCATTTTTGATTTTGGTTGGTTGTTTGCTGAGGATAATTTTCATTGCACAAGATATCTCCATAAGTGCTCCAGTCTCCTCACTTTGATCACACAAGGAGAACATCAACACAGTGCATGAAATCCATTTTTTTTTTTAAGCATATCCTTTACAGGACTTAGCTGTCAACACCAGCATCTTTCAGCTGTATGTTGAATCTCTTGGCAAGATTACACTCAGTAGTTTGCCATTGCTTTCTGAGCGGCCGGCTCACATACCCCGTAAGTTACCGATGCGATTCGAACCACTGCTGATTTGAACCATGATCACGTTACCGACGAGAGATACGAGATTACGGAGAAAAGTCATAACCTCTAAGCCACGAAGCCGGCATGAAATCCATAGCATCAGGTTTTTACTATGAAATATTTAGTTAATGTTTAGCTTTTCAGTGGCACTGACCATGTTTGTTAAACAACAACATTTCATACTTCAAAATGCATATCAGAGAACAAAGTCTTCTAAGTTATTAAAAAGTACTGCAGACCTCATTTTGTCTGAGCTATAATTTTGTATTAAATTATTTAGGTTGAAAACTATTTTATAGCTATTATAAAATAATTCAGACAAGGTTTGCTAAGCCTGAAGTACTTTAGTGTAACAAACTATAAGGTAAAGGCAATTGCAAGGCAGATGCTAATGCCACTAAGGTGTAAAGTATTATATATTAGAGGCCATGGCATAATGAGAAGCAGCCTCATATCTCATCTTTGATGCTGTTAATTTGCAGGCAGTTTCAAGAAAATATCTACGGTCGATTTTATGAGGTTGGGTTGACATGAGTTCTACAGGTTAGAAAAATTAAACCTGTCATGACTGCACATTGAATCCCAGACTACCTTCATGCATAAGGAAGCACACTAACCACTATGCTAATTAACCTGTAATAAAATAAATACTATTCATTGTATCGTACTGATTTTATATTGTTTCTAATTTCAACCTTTAATTTACATACATAGGTGCCGGCTCCGTGGCGAGGTTACGGGCGCAGTGTATAATCTTGCATACCCGCATTCGAAAAACAGCTGCGGGTAATTTGGCAGCAGACCACATTGCGTTGGTATTTTACAAAATGGCATGGGTGCCAGTCATTCAGAAAGCAATGACAAACTACTGAACGTAAACTTGCCAAGAGATCACAACAGCAAAAACTGCTGGTATTAACTGCAACATCCTGTAAAGGATATGCAACTAACTCTTTTTATATCTTAGGTAATTTATACTGAGCCAGTACATCTGTGGGAACCACGTAGTGTAGTGGCTACATGCTCACCTGCTGGTCCGGTGTGATGGATGTGATCCACATTGGAGCGGGTTCAAAGTTTGAAAATTGTTCTGGGCTTCCAGTTTAACTCGGCCTAAAATGGGTATCACGAAATGTCTTGGGAAGTAAAGACAACTGAAACACTACTGACTACATCACACACAGTGTGCCAATTGGTCTATAAAATTATGGGTCTAGCAACATATGCCCATTGCATATTTTGTTGTGTAAAGCTCCTTTACTTACTCCCTTGGAGTATATCTGTCAGAAAAAATGCATGAAATTAGTTCAGTTCCTTTACACCTTCTGAAGCTAGTTACTTATTGTTTTGCTTTGCTTTCTGAACTGCAGAATACACAAGTTATTAGATACCATTGGTCAAAATGATCACTGATGACCAACAACAAAGTTAATTGGAGAAATTGAGAAATTGGGTTTGTGTTTTCATAATGAAGCTGCTGTTTTAAGTAATGAACATTCGTTATTCACATACAGTATCACCGCAATGCAGTCCAGGTCTAAATGAAGTATTGTACAAACATGCAACAGCCGCACTTGGACTACCTTTCCTGCCCATAGATCAGCGAGCTGGTGTTTGCACGTATGATTTGATATGTATATATGCTTTCAGTGAAAATGAATCATGATGTCATGTATTTTTATCTATTTCAGTATAGTTTAGAATAAACTATTTAAATTCAAGTGCAGCAGAGATAATTTTACAATGAAGTTGAGTTATTTGTTTGATTTTAATACATTTTTGTATGCAACTTCTGTGGTTTATAAATACAGTTACACTGAATTAGGCAAGAGTGTACTGAATATTTGAATAATAAATAAAGCTACTGTTTTTAAAATGTCATCTCAATTTAAATTTCATCATTGATGTTTCTGACATGAAAAAAAATGTAAGTGTAAATATGTTTTTTTTAAACATATACATGTAACATTTTTTTCTGTACTTTAATTTATAGTGGTTTGGATGCTGATGATGATCTGACAACCATAGTCACCAACTGCAACACAAATGAAACTGCCAGCATATTTGGACTTGTGGACATACTGCGGGAACGTTTCTTAATTGGCTACTGTGATGAGATTAAGCCTGTCCCAAGATGTCTTACCCATTATGCAGAGGAATGCTATGAAAGATTTGTATCATCCTTCAGTTTTGCTTCCAAAGCTAATATGTGCTTGTAAGTAGTAATAAAGACATACTAAAGTAAAGCCACAACTATAAGAAAGTATAGATTATAGTGTAAACTGTCATACTAATTTGTGGGAAAGTGAAACATACGTTTTAGAATGTTACAAGAAAATATTAAATGTAAGTGACATTGGAATATGATGAGACTAATTATAATTATATTTTAAAAAAATAAATATCACTGCAGAAAATTCTCTTTTCAGTTAGTTGCTGTTTCTAGAATGTATGCTTTCTGAATAACAAAACTAATACTTTTGCACACCATTATTTCTTCTTTCCAGAGAGGCCAAGAGATTTGTAAAGTGTGCAGTTGACTACACAAAAACATGTACCTATCCATTTCTGCAAAGCTTCCACAAAAAAGCTGCTGTTGTAGCCGATTATGTCTCACAAGTCTGTCTTGATATTCCTGAACTGGTCACGGAAGCTCGGTGTGATCTCTTAGGTCGCCAGAACATTCAGCCTGGCTGTAAAAGCACTGCAGCTTCTAACTGTGCTAAGATGTCCTCAGACAACTGCAGGTAATTTTGAATGAAATTAAAACTCTATCTACCAACTATTGGTATTCATAAAGAAGAAGATGACTCCATTTCAGTGTCATCATTACTACTGGGGATATGATGATAAGCCCACGCTACCGGTGAAGGCCGGGATTTTTTTCACATGAACTTCTAGTAACAAAATTTCCCCTGGTCTCTAGGTAGTGAGATCGGACGCCTGCGTCTTTTGTTGTGCATGTAAAAAATCCCTTGGCAGTTGGAAATCATAAAAGAGTAGCCTAACGACGTTGCCTGGACAAAATTTTGAGTTAAAAATCTACCCAAAGTATTTCAGGATCCTTGCCGGTGCTACGGAGTTTGTACACTGAGCTGAGATTCTCCGGACTCAGGCTTGAGTTAGGACTGGAATGGAACACTTATGGGTTACACCCGTGTGCTGTGATGTTGATCCGTCAACTAAACTAAACTATCTTGACCAAATGCCACTTGATGAGTGATGTGGACAGTTTGTCATTTTTTTCTGCCAAAATGTTTTCTGAGACACATTTCATGAATCTTGATCAACCGCATGCCATCTAGGCACAAATTAAATCATGCACAAGGATATATGAACCCAGTACCACAGAGCTGTCAGATGAGTACATTAACACATACTGTCACTCACTATTGATATAAGCAAGATGATGAAATTATAGTGACATTTTTAAATATGTTTGCAACACACTTGGATTTGTAACAATTTATGAAGTTATGAAAAAAATTATGAAATTTATTTCAAAATTTGACGCCTGAGCTATAACCAACTTTCAAACAATATTATTATCTTATGATAAAAAAGTTGAAAATAGCAGTGTTATAAAGTTTTGATCTTTCTGCTGACAAAAGCTAAAATTAACGGCATAGTATAATGCACAAAAGATTTATATCTGTCTCTAAGAATGAGACAAACACCTGAAAACTTCAGCTGATAAAACAACACTAAAAAAAACCGGTTTACGATCCAAAAGTATCAAATGGAAATAAAATGTAAATAAATTGTTAAATAAAAATATATTGCCTAATAACAAACGCAAATAATATATAACATTAAAAAAGTGCAAAAATATGTGATATCTTCATTATTCCAACCATGCCTTTTAGTTATAACTATAACTCTTGTCCCAAACTGCAAGGAAACAATGTTTAATAGAGCTTTTCAAAGTGGCACAGCAGATGACCAGCTATCTGTTGAGCTCTGCAAGAACACAAACAGATGTTTTGTGGAGGAAATTTATCACCTGCACTGCTCAGCATGGCACATGGTGATGATGATATGTATTCATCAAATGAAATAACTGCTACAGATTCTTTATATTATATATTGTAGGACATATAGAGAATGATAATTCCTTACAGAGAGTGACAGCCAAGATCCAAAATAGTTTCACTCTCTGTGTCTAGCTCATGTATAAATCCTCAAACAATAGTCATGGCTGACTGGTGAAACTATCTTAATGAACCTATGAGAAATCCTATTCTTAGAACACAAAGGCTTGTTTTCTTTTAAAGGCTGAATTATTGGACATGCAGGTATGTCTTACATTCTGAGTATAGAGATGGAATATTGTAATAAAGATCAACACTCAAAACTGACTCGTGGCGAAAGGGTTACGGACGCAGTTCGTAATCACGTGCACAGCGCTCGAAACACAGCTGCGGGCAGTTTGGCAGCAGACCGCCTTGAGTTGGTTTTTTTAATAAAATGATATGACTGCCGGTCGTTTAGAAAGTAATGGCAAACTACTTAATGTAAACTTGCCAAGAAGTCACAAACAGCCCAAAAAAATGCTGAGGTTAACTGCGACATCCTGTAAAGCATATGCAAGTAACTTTTTAAATCAAAGCACAGTAGCAAAGTGTGTGGCACACTGGAGGCATATCAGGACATAACAAGAGTCAGCAACAGTGGAAGAGGTTTGGATCTTTCCATTTGTGCACATCATAGAAATTAATGAGCAGCCAAACTGTCATTACTGCCTGTAGTACCTTGCGGTGTAGAACAAGAGGGTCTTGAGTCTGAAGAATTAAGGCCGCTTGGCTAGTGCAGTCACCCCGAACTGTGCAGGTTTGAGTTTTCTTTTTACCACCGACATAAAAAAAAGCCATCACCTTATCGAGGATTGAAACCCGGGTCTCCCGAATGGTAGCCTGCCATTTTAGCCTCCCGCCCAGATGCCTCTCTCAAATGAACAGTAACAATGCAAAGTATTAAGAAATGTATTATTGCCAACCTTTGGTGCTGAATTATAGCGGGCATGTTATTGTAATTACTAGAAGGTTGCTCTTATAATGTCAAGAAAGTGATCAGACAAGAGTTTGATGCCTGCACTCATCATCTGCTAAGAGAGGGAAAGACTGACTGTCTACTCCTTTATGCATTGAGGCCTACAAAATGTGATAGTTCTAACACAGAACATATGATTTGCAGGTTCCTGCTGTGGAATTTGGTTTTGTTTTTAAATGCTGAATTGGCACTGCATGATAATCATCAAATGGCAGATCAGAAGACGAGATCGAAAATAGGTGCAATAAGGCAAATCAACTCATTGGACAAATGGCACCAATACTAAAGAACAAACATGTATCAATAACTACTAAGAAAGCACTTTATAACACAATCTTCCTACCAACTCTGTGCTACCAATGCCAAACCTGGACAATGACAGAAAAAGAGAAAAGAAAAATCACAACAACAGAAATGAGGTTCCTGAGAAGAATACTCAACGTATCAAGAAGAGATAAGATCAGAAATGAAGAAATCAGGACTAAAGTGGGGGTTAAAGCTGCTCTAGATTTTATTAGAAAGCAGCAAGTCAAATGGTTTGGCCATGCAAGTAGGCTACCAGGCAACAGCATGCCACAACAAGCAATGATGTACAGACCAGATGGAAACAGAGGAAGAGGCCGACCACGTAAACATTGGACGGAGGGAATAACAGAATCCATGGGAATGTCGATATACGAAGCCCATAACCGGGCACTCTCACGAAGTTTATACTTCACCTCGACACCGCAAGGTACAAGAGGAACACGATGAGATGAGATGATGAGATAATCATATACATTTTTGTAGATCTTTTCTTATTTTGGCTCATTTTCAGTGTTACTGAAGTCAAATCTTCCTGCTTTACTGAAAATGCCGGAACTTGTGTTGCTGCTAACATTCCACCTGATGTCTTAAAAGAGAGCCTGCAAGAGATTTCCCAATGCCGATATGGTGATGACAGCCACAGTGAAGATGAAAGCATGATAACGCAATCATGCAGCTCCATCTCATATGAATGTAATGTTAACACGGCACTAGGATGTCTTAAGATTCTACGCAATGAGGTTGACATTGAAAACAGCATGTAAGTAGCATGAATTATTATAAATTCTAACTTACTAATTGATTTAACACATACATACATACATACATACATATGTTTGTGTTTATGGACACCATGGCAGGATCAGATAAGATGGGTTACAAAGAAATAGGGGAAACAAATACTTGGCTCACTGAACAAATATGGAAACTTATTTACCAACTTTTGTGCATTGAATCAGCATGTCATAAGAAGAATTGTTTTTTTCACATAAGAGAATGCAAAAGTAATGTACATTTCACCAGACCACAATACACCTGCTGATAAATAAAATTAAGTTGAAACTTAAGAGAAAACATCTCTCACACAATCTCTCTCATGCACTTTATACCCTGTTGGAGCATAACCCTCAAGCAACTCACACCAAGTTGTGGGACGCAGAGGTGTTTCCAAGGCACCAGGGCCGGGTTATATACTGGCCAAGACCTATTGACGTGTCCTCGTCGAGTGTCCTGGGCAACAGGTCCCTTTGGGGTCCTGGCTAAAGTCAATAGGATCGCCGATTCCTCCGAAGTCAGAGAGTGTCTGTCTGTACGGCGAGGAACCACCAGTCTGCACACCAATAAGCCAGACATGGGACAACGGATACTCATGCAAACCTCAGGTCCTGTATGACATCACACTGATGTTGGACAACAGGATGTCTTCATCCGACATACAGGACTTCGCGTTGGAGCTCAAGCCAACTGAACACAAGCAAGCAAGCAAGCAAACACCAAGTTGTCTTATTGTTTGCTATCTCTTGCAGCTTGTACCATGTCCCTCCCGTATTATTCTTCACTTGTCTAATTCTCTTCTCCATGTGTTGTGGGACTCCCTCTATTTTCACTGCCCTGTGGGTTCCAGTGGAAAGACTTTCTAGTTATAATATTCTCAGGTTTTCTCAGTGTGTGTATTCAGTATTCAGCGCCAGCATCTTTCCTGCACCTGTTGATACACTGAAATCTTTCTAGTTCACCCCAATCTGTCTAGTTCTCCCCCTAGGCTCCACATTAGTAATTTTGTTATACCATTTTAGTCCTTCTATTCTGCATAAGCCAGCTTCTGGGCCTAGAGGTTAGCGACTTTTCTCCGTAATCTCGTATACTCTAGTAAGTAACGTGACGATGGTGAGAATCAGCAGTGGTTCGAATCACGTTGGTAACTTATGGGGTATGTGAGCCGGCCGCTCAGAAAGCAATGGCAAACTACTGAGCGTAATCTTACGAAGAAATAATCAGCTGAAAGATACTGATGTTGACAGCGATGTCCTGTAAAGGATATGCAAACATTTTTATTCTGCATAAATGCTAGTTAATAAATGTTTGTAGTCAATTTGTCATTCTTTTAGTCCCTCTCAATGTTTCTGATCTATATTGCAGTACTGATTTAATATTAGAGTTAAATATTGTGTGTCTGATATAAGATTTATTTTCTTTTGACTTCTGCATGTCTCCAAGTGCTGTAAAAGTGCCTCTTGCCTTTTGTATTCTTATTTTAATATCTCTATCTGATTCCTTATCTCTGTTTACTTTGCTAATTAAATGGCAAGACAAGATCCCAGACACTGATTCCTAGAAAGAGCATCCATGCCCAGTATCCAAACTCTAATGAAGAATCAGATTCGCTGGGCTGGTCACTTGACTCGAATGCCAGATTATAGGTTCCCTAAACAAATTTGTTACGATGAACTGCTTTGTGGAAAATGCTCCCAACGTGGCTAGAGGAAATGCTTTAAAGACACTGAAGATCTCACTAAAAGTTTTTGGAATTCATCACAACACGTGGGAGACTGCTGCCAAAGACCGAAATTCATAGTGTACATCATTACGCAAGGATGTAGTCACTTGTGAAAAAAACAGGACTGCAAGACCTGTGAAAAAAAGATTGGACAGAAAAATCACTGCTGGAGATCCCCCTCCTAGAATGTCAAGCATTCTTTGTCCACAATTGTCAAAGAACATTTTGAGCTAAAATAGGCTTTATCAGCCATCTTAGAACTCATGGCTCCAAACTTTCAACCCCACTGGATAAAATAAATGGTCATCATCATTCTTGATGGACAAACACCACTTTGCTACCTAAACAGGTATGTCATTCTATGTTTTGAAGTGATGTTTCACCAAGGGAGATTGAGTTATTCTTTGCTTGGTTTATTCTAATTATGTTTATCTTTTTCCTATGAATATTGAGACCTAATTGTTGTAAGTGGCTAGTAAGATTGCTTATTTTGCATTTAATTTCATTTATGGTACAGGATAGCAATGTCATCAGCAAAGTCTAGAGTCTACTGAATTCCATTTCTGATCTTAGTTATTGTTGTCTTTATAATCCAGTCCATAGTTAGTAAGAATAATAAGGATGGTAAAATACACCCTTGTCACACTCCCGTTCTTATTTCAAATGTATCTACTAGTGTTCTCTCATAAAGAACTCTGTATTTCTGTCTGGGTATGTTGCCTTTATTAAATTAATGATTTTCTATTGGATTCCATAGCGTCTCATCAAATTTCAAAAGAGGTTTCCTATCAATGCAGGAAAAAGTAATCAACCAAATCAACTGATCAAAAATATCAGCTGAGAAGTCCTTATCAACATTAAAGATCAAACGAATGGAAAGGCAGAATATTTAAGGGAACTTATCAATAGAGCAGTCCTTCAGATAGCCAGCTTGCAGAAGTGAAACTGGATACCAACTGAGAATCCATCTAAAGCGAAAATTAATAAAGCTAATGGGCTTCTGAAGAATGGGAAAGCTGCTGATCCAGATGGTATCCTGGCATATGTTGTTAAAGCCAATATAAACACCTCAACTGAATTATTGTACACATTATTTAGCAGAATCTCTATAGAAACTATATTGTCTGTCTATATTTGCCATGATTCTGTTGTGTTCTGCATCATGATAAATTAGTACTCACTTATCTGGGTATGATCTTAATTAGGCTTCTTCAGTGGTAGCAAATAGCTATGCAGCAATTCCTCACTGATCATGCTGCTTTGTAAGCTTTAAGTTGAATTCTCCGTTCAAACTTTTTGTGACTTTGATTATTTATTTCTTTGTATTGGTTGCCATGCCTTTTTAGCAGTGTATGTATGTTTCCCATGGTGACCTCCTGTTTATTAGTCCACACTACATCTTCGGACATCTCTGAAAGCTTACTTGTCTTTCTGATGAGTCTTTAAATTATTCTCATCAAATTTTTATCAAATTTGCTCCGAATTTTGAAAGTTCAGGTTACCACTTGTGTGTGTGGTTTCATTTATATTCCTATGCATGTGCCAGAATGTACTAAGAATTTTTTGACACACATCTACCTGTAGAATTTCTCCCACTTTATTTTCTTAGTCAGGAGTGCACTGGCCTTGAAGTGTGTCATTTTCTTGTCCATTAGTTTATTATGTTATCAAAGAGTGTGCTGATAGCCCTTCATTTTTGTCTGTCATGCATTGCCAGCCTGTCTTGTTAGTAATCATGCTACCTCAGCTCATCATTCTACCTTGACAGCTGGGTTCTTTCCCTCTGCCTGCTGTTTGGGGAATACAGCCTGTGGTGTCATATGAACTTAGAAGAACACAGAAGACAAATTTGTGTAGAGAAAAATAATCACTCCCACCACTTGGCAAGTTTGATGATGATTATAAAACTTGTGTTGTTTTCATAAAATGGTGATACCTGCAAGAATAATGATCCAATTTATTTATCTACACAGTTCACAAGCCAGAAAATGCCTTGAAAAGCACTACTATTGCTTCTCATCTGTGATGACACTGATTGATGCAGACTTCATAAACCTGTATTCATTAGTTGCACACACTTTGAGTCTAACTCCATCCTGGAGCTTGTTGGAGAGTGCAGGTCTTAAGAAACAGTTGACCTTGGCTAGCTACATTAATGGCATTTTAACTCAGGTAAATAGCAGAAATGGTAAACCAATTTTTAAGATATTTGAGATATATAATACCTTTGGTTGAAACAGTAAATTGTCTTGTTTGCACCTCAGATGTCAGCAAATGTAGATTTTGTATTTGTAAAGACAGTTATGCAACTAAATACTATGTTCAAAAATACATATACAAATATTAACACAAAAGTAAAATATTTATTTTGCATAGACAAGCCCAAAGTACATAAGTATCGTACATCTGCTTGGGGGATGGGGACACTTGCTTTTTTGTGGCTAAAGAATGTAAAGGTTAGATTGCATATACTTTAGGTTACCCAGTTGTAAACACATGGACTCTCTTCTAAACCAACTTAAGGACGACAGAAACAGAAATTGGTTGGTTATTGGTTTAATAGAAGTGATGAAATTGCACACTGGACATGTTCATAAGCGCTCAGCAGATATCCAAATACAGGTATATCAATGCTAACTGCTCAAGTCACACTATAGTTGGATACACATCTGGTACATTCCTGCAATCAAGATGTAGCAAGATGTTTGTAATATATATTCCTTCAATCTGCACATTGTTGTCTAGCTGCATGCCATATCATGACATAGAAGTCCACCCCAGACCGCTTGCATTATTGAAGATACATTCATTTTAAAATTGCCCAGTATAGATGCTCTAGTAGCCAATCAATCTGCTGTATCAATGAACTCCTATGTCCAGGATAATATATCCATTAATGTTTCTGTTGGTTTCTAGTGCTAATGAAAGGCACACATCAGTCATTATCTTTTGTACCACTGACTGTGAGTCAGATAGTATAGCAACTTTGGCACAATTAGTGTCTTTGAGCCATCAAAACGCAGCAGTTACTGTCTCCAATTCCATCCTCACGTTGTGACTGCATAAGCTTCATTTTATACTTCTACACTTCCTTTACCTTGGCCGTAAACCTACATTTTGAGCATTTCCGGCTTAGCACTGACTCATCAGATTAAATAATGGCATTGTAATCGCTGGTGTGATCCAGTAACAGTCGCTGAATTTCTGGTTGGATTTGTTCTCCACGCCACTCCGCACTGCCTGCTCAGGTTATAATTAACACACTCAGACGGTGTTACATATCATGTCCACTATTCATCCATTCATTCCCGTGAAGAATAACTTCAGGTTGGTATTTATCATTATTAGATGAGAGATTTCAAGTGTATTCTCAGACATTGTTTTAAGTAGAACTTGAGTATTGTGTGTAAATAAAGAATTGTGAATAATATTTCAAAGTTGACATAGTATGTAGCATGAATAACAACAAACTCAATTACCTCAGTGTTTTCACTAAATGCTGCTCACACTTTTTTCTTATTTTACAGAATTCATATGTGAATATGAGCACTTGGGACATATGTTTTAAAATGAACACATTTGCTGATAGCATTGTAGAAATCAGCGAAAATTACCCAGATGAAACACTTCCATTAATGCTAGAATCAGAACAGAGTATAAGAAGTGCGATAACTGAAAACTGTAACAGTGATGGTAAGTATGTATCTTAAATAAGTACTACTGAATGTCTTTTTTGCCAGTGAGGACCACATTGTCTTCTGTCAGTTCCTACAGTGGGTTTGGAGGTGACTAATTAGACCTATTTGAGTCAAGAAATGCTGTTACACTGAGGGCAGATGAATGTTGACTGTTGATATGACTGAGATAGCTTCACTTTAGATTTTTAAATACCGATGGCTTAGTGTCGCTTCCCAGCTTTTTAATTTCTTCATAGTCATACCTACAGACCTATCAGAGTTCAGTCACCAGGGCAGTCAGCAGTAGTGTTCTCTGTTTTCAAGATCAGTAGCAACAGTTCTTCATAGTCTTCCAGGGTGTCTTTCCATTGCTTTATCGGCCAACATTAAGCTTGCATCCTTTAGCCAAGCTCACTACAGAATATTTCCTTTGGAAGCTGCTCATATAACATGTAGACGCTTGGTAATTCCATCTAAGTTGAGATTTATTAAATGTAAATTTTTACATTAAATTGTTAAAAAATGTAAAATTGAACTTTCAATCAGATTGCAGTGGGAACGATTAGTAGTGTGACTCTTCACTGGCTATTGAATGAGGGGACAGAGTGCTTATGGGAATGTCCTGAGTGCAGTGATGTCAGTTCTTAGCTCAAATTAATAATATTAGCATATAATCTACTGAGAAAATATGTGTTTAGTAAGTACTACATCAGCCTTTGGATGCCTAGTGACCTATAAAACTATGGCTAGCACCATATGCCCAACAGGCCTAAAGGTGTGTAAAAAGGGTCCATACATTTTTTTTAAATATTGAGGGGAGATTTGTTTTCCATTGACTTAGACTTCCAGGTTGACCTTGCTAAAATAGATGGCAGGAGATATTCTGGGAAGTAAAGGCAACAGTCATGATTTTGACCACATCACCAAATAAGTGCCAGATGATACTGCTTTTTGTATTATGGAGTTAACATGTTACATTACAAATAGCGGTTCAAATTGTATTACTTAAAACAACTACAATGATATTTTCACATAAGAAAACAGTTCAGACTAGAAACTCAAGAGTAAAGCATATTGTAAAGTATAAAAAAGTATAATAAACATAAAGCAGCTTCCTTTTGTGATAGGGCCATTACATTTTATAGACTTGAATACATAGAGGAATAGGTGGCCACTCTTTCCCTCACTTTAGCAGGTGATGAGCCCAGGCATCAAACCCTTGTCCAATCATGCTCATAACATTATCTATGCAGTTTCCTATCAACGTTACTAGTGCAGTGGCTCACTCTCTAGATGTCCCTTTATATTTAATTTAATTTACTTATATGTGATTAATATACAGCTTTACCCAAGCCAAATTTTTCATTTGATTTCCAACACTTTCTGATGTATCAGTGATAAAGAAAAGAAAACTATGTTGTCAGCTGCTTACAAAACCCAAAATGAAATCAAACATAATGTGAGGTATAACTGTTGAAGTCGTATAACAGCTTCAGACTAACATTACAATGTAAAAATACGTGGTCAGCAAACATATACTTATAATTTGTTGTTTGTGTTTTCAAAACAGCACAAGAACTGGAAGAGCCACCAGGTGGAAGTGGTAAGTTGTTTTTCAAGGTTTGAAATAATAATTATTATTATTACATTTTTATGTTTACTTTTAAATATTGCTGATTCTGACAAACATATATGTACATATAAAACTTGTTTGAACAGTTCTAACCATTTTGATATCATGTTGAGAAGATTATGTCAGTAACTTGTTAATTAAAAGTACTCTCAAAAATGGGAAATACAAAGCAGTGTGTAGTCTGCAATTCTGCTAATCCATTGCTTGTAGGGGTCTGCTCTTGTTCTTGTTGTACTGTATCTAAATATCTTTGCTATTTGTAGCATGCAGTTTGGGGTATCCAATCATGCACAAGTCTAAAAATGGCTTAATGTGAGATGGTTGAGGGCCTATGCTCTATTGGGGAATTAAAAGTAAATGAAGAAACATTTGAGTATAGTCTCGTTACTCGACCAAACTAACTGACTTGCTTTCTTTTGTTTCATTGGTGAAATTGTGAACTGACTTGCTTCCTGATGCCATCATTTCTGGTTCTTCTCCTGTCTTGCTTCATTAAATATTGTTGCGTACATGTTATCTATGTTGTTAGATTTCTTTTATCTCGTACAGTTGTTATCCAGTTATGATGATAGCCTAATTTTGGTAGGAAGATTGTGTTGAACAATGTTCTTTGTTAATTTGTAGACATATGCTAATTCTGAAGTGTGGTGACATCTTGCCAAAAACATAGCTTTAGAAAAATTAATGTCAACATAGAAAATATACATAGGCAAGCCTTGTTATTTAAAAAAAAAGCTGATAAATAACAGTATTGTTAGTATCACCTCCTGAAAACAGGATTAATAAAACCAGGAAGCAAATTTAATGCAATTTATATAGTTAGATGGAAATTTGGTTTCTAAAACGATTGTTGCGAATACCCTGGACTGCGAGAGTAACTACCACTGATTGCCTGGAAAAAAGAAAAAAAACTAATGAAAGTCGAACATTATAAACAACTGTAAAACAAAAGTCTGTGTGTTACTAGGTTCCGTAAGCAAATCAAATAATAGTAACGCTAAAACCTATCATTCATGTCGTGAGAGGCAACTAAGAAGGGTTGTTCTTTGGGCAGGCAGCCCCATCTCATTAAAAACATTCAGCCACAAAATACACCCAACATTGACATGAATTGGTTGAGTGCCTATTCCCCAATGGAGTGTAAAGGGCAAAAGAAGAAGAAGTGAAAAGAAAGAAATAAACAATGATTTTTGGTCATATAGTGAGAAGAGAAGCATTTGGAAACATTGTGATGATTGGAAAGATAAGCAGTAGATGATTCAGTAACAGACTGAAATTAATGGTGCCGGATATCCTTAGACAGTGTTAGGGAATAACATCAATATAATTGATTCAGAACACCAAGGACTAAGATCTGTAGAGATACATCTAAATTCCCATGCCATTTCGCAGGGCACATGAGGATAATGATACAATTGTTAGCAGACTATGATTACTCATACTTTAATCTGTACAGAAAATAGCCCAAATTATTCAAATGTACACAATTTATACTAACTACTTTGAAATAATTTATTTGATCTTTTTTTGTTTTATAAATCTTTAGTTTCCCACAACCTCTGTTAATGGGAGTAATCTTATTTAAAATACCACTTTGGATAGTTCCCTTAATATTTGATAATGTTTCATTTATTTAAACAGAAAATCCTGCTTGTCCTGAGGTCAGAGTAAAAGCTTTAGTGGACATCCTAATATCTAGAATGATATTTGAGGTGATATCATCAAGTGATTTTGGAGTTGAATCAGTGTGCAGGTAAGGCATATGTTCTGCAATCTGCTGATAAAAACAAATATTTGCAAACGAACAAGCAGTACTTAGATTCTTTACAAGTGATTACTCACTTTCATAAATAATCAGTATAACAGAATTGCTAATATATACAATTATTTGTTTAACTACATCCCATTATACAAATTCTCAGTTTGACTGAAATATTATGTACTTTAATTCAGTTCGGATGATCCTAAATGCAATCTTGACACACACATCTGTCAGAAGTCGGGGTGCCCACCGCCTAGATGAAAGTATTATTCACTGGCGAGCAACCCCAAATAGTCAGAAACTGACTAGGGACAAAATCTATATGGCTGAACTACAGATTAAGCCCATGAATATCCAACGTACAGCTCCAAGTGGCTCGTTACAAAATTGAAATGAACTGTGCTGAATATTCGCCAAGGAATGGGAAAGAGAAGGTTAGCTAGGATAGATTTTTAAGTCTGAATTAAAGTGTACTGACAACTATCCCAGTACAGGTTTTTCTCCCTGACTGCTCCCTTCCTTGGTGTCTAAGTGAACCCCCACCAATGTACACACACAACACGTATGCACAATTGGAATTACAAATATAACGATAGAACTATGAGTTATAATACTACAACATTTATTTACTAATCATATCCGATTTCCAGATGATGATGATGAAATCATATAACATGATAGTGATGACAAACATTACGTAACTTGTTACTTGAACTATCTGGATCTGTGGTCCAGATCCCCACTCTCCAGTAGACACACAAAAACAGCTTGCTGGTATTCTGACTCATGTCAGTCCTGGCATCTACCTAGTCGTCACTCGTTCTTGAGATCTATAACATAGGTGCTCTTTGTGAGAGCTTGAAAGAAGTCAAGAATGTGTTATATCTAGTTCTACATCAGTACAATCCTAATTAATACATACACAACATATACAATGACCAGTCTGGCCAAGTTTATCTTCCAGCTCTACTGCGTTCACCATCCTCCTTCTCCATATCTCTCTCCTACTGTCTTAGTCTGGGACGGGCTTTTCAATTGTCTCACACGCCTGTAATTATTACATTTCTGCTGCCCCATGTCAATGTCGCTAATACAGAAATTCTGTGTCGTACAGCCGCTCCTTCCAAAGTTGGTTTAGCAGCTCACAGGGTCGGTGATGGTATTCTAATAATGCCTGATCATCCTGGGCTTACAAGCCGTGACCAGTATCTGTGCCAGACTTCCGTGAATTACCCTCCACCATACAATGAAAAGGTTTAGCACCATATACCCCATAACACTTGTGGGTAATGTCTGTACCATTACACCTCTGCTACAAATGCAATCGATGGTCAGTGTGCCAATGCGCACACAATAATATAACACTTCATATTGGTAGGCTTGCATATGACAAATCAATATACCAAACATGAAATACCCATAAAACATTAATTACTTAACTAGACATATTATGATACTTTAACATAATAGCATAATGCACTAGTAAGTTTGTATGTATACGAAATGAGATGTATATACACAAAAAGAATATGTACGAGGTATAGTCCTAGCCTCGTATATTCATATGAAGTTACATAATCCAACATATACTTAAACATTAGGCATATGAAAGTATTCCTACATACATAGTATGAAATGCAAACAAGTTGTAGTAACATGATTATCTACAACTTCTGAGAAACTAATAAGTGTCCATAGAGTAACAGACATTTAACATGATAAATGAAAGTCAAAAGTCTGCCTCACAAAAGGTATAGTAAGAACAACTTGTATAGTAAGAACAACCCTTATAGCAATATGATATTGTACACAGAACTGAAGAATAATAGTGCACACTCCAGTAACCTACGAACATGATAGTTGCGATAACCTAGCTCAGATATAGACTGGAAATCAGTACATACATCTAAAAGACTTAGCTAGTTACTAAGAAATCTACATTTACTCTCTCTTCTCACCTGTTCGAATGTCTGACTTATTCTAAAGGGACCAGGTCTAGCATGGGTTTTTATACCTAGCCTAGAAGTAGACCCTTATCTCCCAGGAATTCAAGTCATCAATTCTTCCTTTATCTCCCCCTAGCGTTAATTGCAATTATCACTGCAAACTGGCCATCACACCTTGCTCCTCTCTGTCTGGTACAAAGTCCACAGGCCCAGTGTTAATTGCCTTATCAGATCTGTTTTCACACATTCCTGAGTCTGCCAGTCAGAGTGGACGGGGCTTGTTTACAGCCCTGGGGCTATTATCTCTCCCTGGGTCAATGTTGTTCACACCTGGGCGATTTTGAGTTGCCAGGCCCAGCTCAGTTTCAGTCTGCCCTCCAGTGGGGTGTAATTATCAGTTTGACATGTAACACCTTTACGCTGGACTGTCTGTGTGATTTCATTCTGGGTTTATTGCCATTCCCACTGTCCTGTTTTAGTGGCCAGCAGCCATCTGTTCTGACACTTCACAGTTGAATGGGTTCCTTTTGCTACAACATTTTATGCCTCTATGTGTGCAGGCCTGATTGTTCTGTCTTCCATTTCTCCTCCTTTATTATAGAGAATTGCATTTGTTCTTCTGTAACTTCTCTACATGGTGAACCGAAAATTGTTCTGGGAAGTAAAGGCTGCATTTCATTACAACATCCATAGGTGCTCTGACCTCCTATGTAATAAATCCATCAGTGTAATTTGCACCAGTCCATTGCTGATTGATGAACCTACTTTTGTGCTTGCTATGCTGATCTTTTCTGCTCTACTGATCTTTAATCAGTGTTTGCATTCTAACTATTGATGTGATCCATTCTGTTGAGAGTCCTAATTTCAGCCCAACTATTTTAGGGCATAGAGGTCAGTGTGGCCGGGAGGTTTAAAGCATTTGTTCAACAGCAGATAGTTGGTTCATTCCACTCACAGATCAGATGGAATTAAACATTGCCTTCTTGTTCAGAAAGTAATGGCAAACTACTGAACATAATGTTGCGATTATTTTGCAATGAAATGATTCAATATCTACTTTTCTGGGAATGATTTGTGTGTGGCCTTGGCTGTGACAGGTATCAACTCCTCTCATCATACTACTCTAAATACTTGCATTGAGATTTATGGCTGGGTCCTTCATGGAAGTTTCTAATATCATGTTAAATGTCACTAGGGCCTAGAGCAGTTTGCTGGATCACTTGAGCTTTGCTCAGATGGTCTCTGTTGTGCAGTAACTTTTATCCAACACAGTGTCCACACATAGCTCTAAGACAACTCCCTTAATTGCCTGATTAACAGCCTTAACTTTCTATTCTGTCTGCTCTACATTGTGTATAAGACATTTGCCTTGTTTTCACCTATTTTTATTTTACCATACCTGGTCTGCAATATGAAAATCCAGGATATCATTGCAGTGGGCTGTCCTATTCATGCTCTGATTAAATCGCCAGAATGTTGAAAGATTTTTCATAGGACAGAATCCTGCAGAATTCGTCCCACTTTGTGTTCTTGGGCAGGTGTGCACACATCTCAAAGTGCATTATCTTCTACTTCATTTTCTGTTTTAGTGCTTCTTCATTTTTGGTCTGTGCGTGGTCGCCCTATGTAGCTGTCCCCCATACTTTAAGAGCTCATACTTTGCTATGCCATGCTTCTGTGTGTATATATATATTGTCAAAAAAATAAACCTGGAGATGGGGTTGATCTCAATATCCTGCAAAGGACTACAACATTTATTTCTTTATAATTATTCAACATTATTTACTGGGCCGGCTCCATGGCCGAGGGGTTAGCAGCTTTCTCCGCTAACCCTGAATACTCTCGTCACGTGACGCGATGAGAATTAGCAGTGGTTTGAATTGCAAAAGTGACTTATGAGAGTATGGAGCCGGTCGCTTAGAAAGTCGTGGCGTGCTGATGATCGTAATCTAGCCTAGGAATCAACATACAGCTGAAAGATGCTGGTGTTGACCGCAATATCCTGAAACAGGATGGAAACGCGGAAAAAAAAAATTTATTTACTGGAGTGTAAAACATAACAACACAGGACACATTAATAGAATATATGAACTGATGCAATCAATTAAAACACTAAAATTAATAAAACTAGATAGCCTTGGATAAATACAAAGCATTAAAAAAGCGATGTATCACTAGAAGAAAAGAATTCTTGTATGAATGATCATATATATATAGGCTAAATACTGGTAATTTTAAGTCATTTAATGAAAAGTTGGAGAAAAATTAGATGAAAGTGTTACTTGTGGATATGGTCTTGGAGACAGAAATGAGAGAGGGGACAAACGGGCTGAATAGGCAAGGGCGCATAATATGATAATCGGAAACACCATCTTTCAGCAACATCCTAGATGCCTTTAGACATGGAAAACTCCAGGAAACAATTTTCATAATCAGATTGATTATATACTAATAAGCAATCGATTCTGAAACAACTTACTGTCAGTTAAAACAAGACTTGGAGCTAATTTCAAAACTAACTATACACCAGTAATTGGGAAATTAAAAATAAAACTGAAGAAATTAAACAGGGCTCCAAGATATATCAATATAGATGTGGCAATTCTTGAACCAAATCAGAAAATGAGTTATAAATACGCCATTACCGTACAAAATAGGTACAATGCAATAGGAAATATACTGCAGTAAAAGAACAATGGCAAATGCTGACGAAGTCGATACAACAGACATAAAAGGAAATAATACCACAAATAAAGAAGACTGCAAAGAAGAAATGGATGACAAAGGCAATTCTACAACTGATGGACATTACAAGGAAAAGTAAACAAATTCAAGATGAATATAAAAGAATACATAGAGAAATAGTACAAAAATATAAGACAGCGAAATAATTGTGGCTTATAATAATTGTCTAACAAACCTATGTAGAAGTTTATACAACAACAGTGAATGCATAGTGAGAGCAACTGGAGGACACTCAGAACCCTTCACCATAAGATCTGGAGTACGACAAGGTTGTGTCCTGTCCCCTCTCTTGTTCATAACATATATAGACAACATATGTAAAGAAACCAGCCAAGCAGAGACAGCAAGAATACCGCATGACGAGAACACAGAAGAAGAACCATCTGCAAATCTAACCATTAGAGAACTCCTGTTTGCGGACGACCAAGCACTAATAGCAAAATCAGAAGCTGAATTACAAGACCACATGAATAGTCTAAACGAAATGTGTAGGGAACATAACATGAAAATTAGCACAAGCAAAACAGAGGTAATGACTATAACTAAAGAAGAACAAACAGCAACAATTCACCTAAACGAACATCCCTTGAAACAAGTAAAGAGCTTCAAGTACCTAGGAAGTATAATATCATCAAATGGCAGATCAGAAGACGAGATCGAAAATAGGTGCAATAAGGCAAATCAACTCATTGGACAAATGGCACCAATACTAAAGAACAAACATGTATCAATAACTACTAAGAAAGCACTTTACAACACAATCTTCCTACCAACTCTGTGCTACCAATGCCAAACCTGGACAATGACAGAAAAAGAGAAAAGAAAAATCACAACAACAGAAATGAGGTTCCTGAGAAGAATACTCAACGTATCAAGAAGAGATAAGATCAGAAATGAAGAAATCAGGACTAAAGTGGGGGTTAAAGCTGCTCTAGATTTTATTAGAAAGCAGCAAGTCAAATGGTTTGGCCATGCATGTAGGCTACCAGTCAACAGCATGCCACAACAAGCAATGATGTACAGACCAGATGGAAACAGAGGAAGAGGCCGAACACGTAAATGTTGGACGGAGGGAATAACAGAATCCATGGGAATGTCGATATACGAAGCCCATAACCGGGCACTCTCACGAAGTTTATACTTCACCTCGACACCGCAAGGTACAAGAGGAACATGATGAGATGAGATGAGAATAATTGTCAGTACAAGGATATTGAAGAACAAGAAGACACAAAATTAATGTACAAAAAGATTCAGGGAATTACCAGGCATTAGAAAGCATACAGCAAGTAGTTCTTTGAAAATAAAAGAAGAATTAATTGATAAGGAAAAGATAATTGAAAGATGGACATAAATATAAAAGAGTTATATGATAATGATGATAGATCAGAAACAAATAATTATGATCAATGTTAAGGACCACCAGTACTGAAAGTAGAAGGTAAATCTCTGGAGTCAGATGACATCACTGTTGGAGAAATTAAATCTGTTGGTGAATTGGGTATAGAAGTGATAACAAAACTGTTGAATTATATCTATAACAGTGGATATATACCTGATAATCTCTTGAAATCTATTGTCATAGTTCTACCAAACAAATCTAATGCAATGGATTGTGCAGAACATTGCACAGTAAGTTTAATGAGTCTTGTAACCATAAATAAAAACCAGAAATCGGAGATGAGCAGAATGGATTTGTGGAAGGATAAGGCACAAACAATGCCATACGAGTCTTGAGAATGTAACAGAATGAATTATTGAAATAGGCAGAGATCTATATTTCTGCTTTACTGACTACACTATGACATTTGATAAAGTTACACATGAAGAAATGATTTGGATGTTTGACATTTTAAACACTGATGGTAAAGATCTCAGAACAATAAAACATGCATTGGCAGTAAATGGCAGCCATAAAAACTGACGACCAATTGGGAGTTTTTCAACACTTCAAAATAAGATTGTGTACTATCACCCAGTCTATTCAAATTGTAGAGCAAAATAATAGTGAGATCCATTTAAAACCTGCCAGGAATATAAGTTGGTTAGCATAGAGCCAGGAATGTTCGTTTTGCAGTGACAAGGTTTTGGTTGCTGAAAATGAAACGCAATTAACAAGTTATGCTAGATATAATTGCAACAGAAAGTCAAATCAGAGATCTGAATAACAGCAAAATAAAAGTAATGGATATTACACAGAAAATCACCCAAATGTAACATCAAAATATGTACCAATCCAAAACAAGTCAATGTATTTAATTATTTGGGTACTTCAATAACAGCAAATGGAAGATGTATTAGGGAAGTTAAATGTAGAAAAGCCCAAGAAAAGGCAGCATTTCACAAGCTGAAGAATATTTTCTGCAATTTATCTTTGTCAATCACATTGAGGAAAATGGTTCTTATGAGCTTTATTGAGCCAGTCCTGGTGAATGCATGCAAATCATGGACAATTAGCTAACAAATTAGGTATTATGTGAAGACTATTTAGATAAGGTTTTGTAGAAGAATAATAAGAACACCATGGATGGAAAGAAAGAGCAATGAAGTATCTTGAAAGAAGTTAACTCACAAAGAGAACTGATTACTCACATCAGAAGAAAGCAGTCCACATTCTTTGAACTTGTCATGAGAAGAGAAAAGCTGGAAGATGTTGTCATAACGGCAAAGTTGGACGAAGAGAGAGGCAGGGGAAGATCAAGAGAGAAGGTACTGGACAGTCTGAAATCATGGCATGGAGAAATATCAGTATCAAAAATTATTGGCAGCACATGTGATTGAGGGCTATGGACAGCTATGAGCACCAATGCCATATGGCATAGACTATAAGATCAATGACAAATTGTAAAAGAAGAAGTAGCAAGAATATATAATGTACACAATATGACATTTTTTTCCAATGTAAAAAAGAAGGGAAAATCCCAACTGCACCTCCACGCGGTAGAGGATGTAAACACACTACGGTGTGGCTAACACAGCTCTGGGGACCGAGTATCCACCGGAATAAGTGGACAACTCTGCAACTGAGCAGAGCAGGGCACTCACTTGTCCTTGCAGTCGGAAATGGCTGTCAAAAGCAGAGGTAAAAAAACCACCATGTGAATGTGGAAGGCAAGGGGAAACCACCACATTATCTTCCCAAGACTTCATGGCAAAACATAAATCAAAGTTAGTGAAGGACGTTAATGGCTGTCTTAGGGCATCCTCGTCCGGTAGGGACAGTCATGAGCCACAGGTGACACCAGACCGTCATCCAGCTACTGATGGCAAAATCTTAACTAAAATAAATAAATTTAGAGTAGGAACATGGAATGTTAGGACATTAAATGAGCTAGGAAAGTTGACCAATGTTCTAAGAGAGATGGATAGCATGAAAATGAATATACTAGGCGTTAGTGAGATGAGATGGAAGGGATCGGGCAAAATTATAGCAGACAATCACACAATAATTTATTCTGGAGGGGATACACATGAAAAAGGTGTAGGAATAATATTAGACGAAAAAACAGCCAAGTCAATTAATGGATACTGGTGTATTTCAGATAGAGTTATTATGGTAAAAATCAAAGGCAAACCAATAGACATAAATATTAAACAAGTATATGCACCAACAGCAAGCAGTAGTGATGAAGAAATACAACACTTTTACGACGAAATAGAAATGGCGATGGCTCAAATTGGATCACAAGAAATAAAGATAATACTTGGTGATTTTAATGCAAAAGTAGGAAAGGGAAAAATGGAGGAAGTAGTGGGGAATTATGGTTTAGGTACAAGAAATGAAAGAGGGGAAAAGCTAATAGAATGGGCAAATATCAATGATATGATAATTGGAAACACATGGTTTAAACACCATAAAAGACGACTGTACACATGGATAAGCCCTGATAAGAAAATACGCAACCAAATTGACTACATACTAATCAATAAAAGGTTTAGAAATGCTTTAATTAATGTAAAGACAATGCCTGGTGCTGACTGTAATAGTGATCATGTACCACTATGTGGACAAATAAAAGTAAGATTAAAGAGAGGGAAAACAATGGTTAAGAACATGAGACTTAATAAAGAGGTTCTAAAAATAGATAAAGAAATGCAAGAACCATACAGAGTGACTGTGAAAAATAGGTACAATGCAATAGCTAAAATACAGAGTATAGATGAACAATGGGAAATGTTAAGAGACTCCATTCATCAAACTAGCAAAGAAGTATTACCAGAGAGAGGCAAAATAGCTATGAAAAAAATGGATGAATGAAGATATCTTAAACCTGATGGACAAAAGAAAACAGTATAAAAATGACAAACAAGAATACGCTAAGATAAATAAAGAAATAAAAGATAAATGTGGGAAGGCTAAAGAAAGTTGGTTAAACGAGCAATGCAAAAAAATTGAATTAAATTCCATTAAAGATACAAAAAATATGCACAGACAAATCAGTGAGCTTACAGGAAAAAAAATAAGGATAAATACAGGGTGTTTGAAATCAAAAACAGGAAAGATAATATTAGAGGAAGATGCTATAATAAAGAGGTGGAATGAGTATATAAGAGAATTATATGAAGGAGAAAGGGCAGAATTAACAGAAGATAGTAACTTAGAAGGTCCACCTATTCTGAAAGAAGAAGTCGCTGACGCTATGAAACGTATGAAGAAAGGAAAAACAGCTGGGCCAGATGAAATCACAATAGAAGAATTAGAAGTATTGGGAGAATTTGGAGTAGATATATTAACCAAAATGTTGAATGATATTTACAGCAGTGGATATTTACCCAGTGATATGCTGAAATCTGTATTTATAGCTATACCAAAAAGACCAGGAGCAATTGATTGTGAAGATTTTCGTACAATTAACCTTATAAACCATATCACTAAGCTTCTACTCAGAATCATAATGAGAAGAACCAAAAAGAAAATAAAAATGGAAATTAGTGAAGAACAGTATGGATTTGTGGAAGGAAAGGGCACAAACAATGCAATTTATACATTACGGACACTAATAGAAAGGTCAATAGAGAAACAGAGAGACATATATTTGTGCTTCATAGATTATACTAAGGCATTTGATAAAGTAAAACATGATGAACTGATTAAAATGTTGGAAGATATCAACACTGATGGAAAAGATTTAAGAATAATAAAGAATATTTACTGGAACCAAGTAGCAGCAATTAAAATAGGAAATAAAGAGGGTAGTTACGAACAGATAAAGCTAGGAGTACGACAAGGGTGTGTCTTGTCACCAGATCTTTTCTCCCTGTATAGCGAAGTAATAATGAGAGAGATCAAAGAGATGCCAGGAATACTAGTTGGAGGTTATAATATCAATAATATACGCTATGCAGATGACACAGTATTGGTGGCGGATAATTCAACAGACCTACAACAATTATTAGACGTTGTAGTAACAGAGAGTGCAAGGAATGGACTCAACTTGAATATCAAGAAAACAGTAACAATGGTAATATCAAAGAAAATGGTGACACCAAAATGTGACATAGAAATAGAAGGGAAAATCCTTAACCAAGTTGATAATTTTAGATACCTAGGGGCATTTATAACATCTGATGGAAGATGTACAACAGAGATTAGGAGCAGAATAGGGCAGGCAAAAGCTGCATTTCAGAAAATGAAGAGTATCTTATGCAATAAGTCACTGTCACTGAATGTAAGAAAGAGAGTGCTGAAATGCTATGTAGAACCAGTTTTGCTGTATGGCAGTGAATCTTGGAATGTAAATGAACAAATTAAGAAGAAATTAGAAGCAACAGAGATGTGGTTCCTGAGACGAATGTTGCGAATTCCTTGGACTGCCAGAGTAACTAACGACGACTGCCTGAAACAGGCTAATGAAACTAGAACATTATATACAACAATAAGACAGAGACAAACAGCTTTCCTCGGTCATGTGATGAGAAGAGAGGCATTGGAGAACATCGTAACAACTGGAAAGATCGAGGGGAAGAGAGGCAGAGGTAGACCAAGAGAAGTGATGCTGGATGGATTGAGACGGTGGCATGGAGGAATATCAGCAGCAGAGTTGATCCAGAAAACCAAAGACCGAGATCTATGGAGAGCCATGAACGCCTACGCCAGCCGGCACGGCACTTGATGATGATGAATGTAAAAATTAAAGACCACTCATCATCTAATAAGATTTAATGATTCTGAGTATGAAGGTGACTGATGAGATCAGTATGAGGCTGGAGGAGTGTGGGCAGTAGATGATAGTCACACTAGAGAAGGAATATGCCACACTAAATTTTCTGTTGATTTGCGAGTGTAATCTCTGCTGCCTTACAAGTCTCTGCACCACGATGAAGAAGTGTATGCCATCTATATTGATCTGGGCCACATTCTTTAATGTGTTTGTGTTGAGCGCTGAAGAACTTAAGAGCAATCCTTAGGGTGTCTGTTCTTGCCACCTGGAGATCTTTTGCCATGCTGTAGTGTGCCATAAAATATTCTTTTTGGAATCTGATGATCTCGCATGTGGGCTAGTTGTCCAGCTCGGTGAATTTGGTATTTCTTTAGTATCGTGTGGATCCTTGGCAGGTCTGCACTGATTTTTGTGTGTGGGCAAGCTTTTCCTATTACCAGTGTCCCTCACCATCAGGTGAACCCACTCTGAATTTGTAGGTGCTTGTAATTTACGTGCCCAAGTCAAGGATGAGAAGTCAGCATTTTAGTTTTAAAAGACGGTTGTAGGGGTTGAGTCCGCTACCTTGTCATCAAGATACTGGAAATTAAGAGCAAGCACTCTTATCCATTTGGCCATGCTGACCTCCAGACAGGTTATTTGAAAGAACAGGAAGAGAGTGACTGGTGCTGTGATTTAGATTTAATTGAAGAAGGGCTGCACAGTGTGTCAACCTCTCTCTCTTGCCCAAAAGTTCATCTTATCCATTGGCAAGACAGTGTCAAGGAGGCTGATGATGGATCTAGGTAGTGTGGATGACCAGGACATCTTATGTGTCCTGCCATGCTAAAGGTTCTCTACAGGCTGTGCTGGTAGTTGCCTTTTTTGTCCATTGAGCCACTGTGGCATGGTCACTAGCTATTGATAGAGTTCACACACAAAAGTAGCAACAAGTAGACTTTCTGAATTAAAGACTATTCACTGCTGAAGAAAAGATTGAAATGGCTCGTAGATTTAGCCTGTATGAGTGTAAAGGCCCCCAGTGATGATCTAGACTTCTAAATAGTGACCAGGCAAAGGAATGTAAGGAGAGCAACAGTAACTAGAGTATAGACTGTAGACTTAATTATCCTGCTACACTATGCCTGGGAAGTAAAACATCTCCCAGTCTAACACTTTCTCACAACACAGAGATAGGAAGACAAATATTTAGTACACACTTTCGTTATGTCACACTATATCACTGTTCTAAATGTACTTAATATTATAACAGTCACTTGTTGTAAATTTACATCTATAACTGGATTTATTACAATAACACACTGAGTGCTTTCCACAGTAGAAACACCAACAGAAATATGTGCGTTTGTATATACCACAGGTCTCTTATGAGATTAACTCCTAGCTGCTACTTCAGTCTTTTAGTTGGATTATTACATTATTATTGTCTCTAGCTTTTTAATCACTGACTGCAGGCCCCTGGCCTTATGTTATTCGTTAACTACAGTGTGGCATAGACGGGGATGTTGGCCATTTAACTCAATCATCCTCTCCAAGATGCTAGGCTGTAGTGTCATCTCAGGTCTGTCTTCTGCTCCTCCTCGTTGTAGACATTGATCTTCACCCTACACTCCTGGGTTATTATCACTGGATGTTGGATTGGTTTGTTTAGTGTCAACACTTTCCCTTCTCCTAAATGGTTCTTCAACTATTAATGTTATTTTTCTGGGAAATGTGTCTATATCCTTATTCTGTTCCCAAATTAATTATTAGAATCACTTGGTATTTGTGTTAATGAACACTGAGGGAATGCCTCGATGATGATTTACAAATCCTATGGGTAGACTTTTAGAACATTGGTGGTGATGCATCGTTGAAGGGTGATGTTACAATAACCCTGCAAACAAAATAAATAGCAACCTCGGATAATGTGCTCTGTTGTAGACAGCCCATCTTTTCAGTCGGATGGTGCCGTGAACAGTCTCAACAGTCACATGTTTATGTGACACAAGCATGTGGTAAATATAAACTGTCTCTACCATCGAGTACTGTTTCTTCAGTCGAGTTGCATACATACACCTGAGGTCCAACAGGGCTGACAACAATTGATTTGTATATAATGGTAGTCCAACAAGACTAGCATAGGTAAATAATAATTGAGAAACTTACTATCAAGTTTATAATCTGGTCTGTGACCAATCATTACTCACGCCTCATGGATTTAGAAGAGTATATATAATTCCACAGACAATTCAGTCTCAATGGTGATTCTATAGTAGCCTAATGAATGCCTCCACTCAAGATAAGAATAGTAATGTTGATGTAGCTTTGCTAGACTACATTGGATGTAAGTGACCTTTCTCACATGTGGCCGAATTTCGTACAATGTGGAAAGTATACGCCATACTAAATATTGGATTTTCTTAATATTATTTATTAATATTCTTCTGTTCCTATAGAATATTACTTTAATATTATTAATCCCTGGAATAGTCTATCTATTAATATTAATGTGTATCCTCTCTGGGAATTAATTAACTATGCATGTTTTGGGCCATTACGACTCGCTGCTTCTGCTATGTTCTGGATACTTCCAGTTTCCGATAAATGTGCTGGTCCTTTAAATATTTCACTAGCTTTAGCCTGGAGTATTATATTCTATACCCACTTATGGTATGAAGTTTCTCATATAGTTTATGCATAATTCTTTATATATTAATTTACACAAAGATTAATTTACCAAATTTATTTAATACAACATTATTTAGCATAAATATGTTTACATACCCAGTCTTCCTTTTAGAACAAACACTTCCTGTGAAGGGGTCAGGGCTTATTCGAGCTGAATCAGTTATGGGAGAACTAGAATTACTGTGGGCTACTATTGCCACTATAAGTTTTTCACTGAAGTTTACTGGGAATATCTAGTCTTGATGTGCAATCTGCCTCATTCAGATTCCGCTTTGCAAATGAACGACTAACATCAGTTTCCCCCCTGCTAAAAAACCTGGCTGCGGCTTTATTGCCAATCGGCCCAATTATATGGTGAGGCCAACTCCAGCCAGCTTATCTGGTTTGGCTGTCACCTTATCTTTTTTGGGAGTCTCCATGGCAAAGTGGTCAAGCCGTCTGACTCAGGCTCCGAAAGTTGTGGGTTCTATTCCGGGCGGCGTCCTTCGGTTCATGAGTGCATTTCTTCTAAGACTCCTGAAGGTCATCGCTGGAGTTGCGGAGTTTGTGCTTCGTGCAATGCTTTCCTCACTGCGGAAAGAGACTGAGTCTTATGGGATAAAACCCAGTGCAATGAAGTCGACCCTGACGACTTTTAAGCGACTTTGTTTTAGCTTCTGTTATCGCTAACTATATGTATGTACATTCTAATGTTAACTAATGTTAAACATAGTCATTAAAAAAACTGTCATTTACTGCCAATATAGTACCTTGCGGTGTATGGCAAAGGGATCTTTGAGCCTGAGGAATTAAGGCTGCCTGGCTAGTGCAGTCGCCACAAACTGTACAGGTTTAGATTTTCTTTTTGCCCCCAACAGAAAAAAATCCCACACCTTACCGAGGGATTGAACCTGGGTCTCCCGAAGGAGAGTCCGGCGTTCTAGCCACTCAGCCAGTTAATTTATGCAAAATAAGAGGGCTGTACTCCAGACTGTGTCATAGCCACAAGAAGTTTCATCTATACAGTATGAGGTCTGTACTCCAGATTCTGTCATAGCCACAAGAAGTTTCATCTATACAGTATGAGGTCTGTACTCCAGATTCTGTCATAGCCACAAGAAGTTTCATCTATACAGTATGAGGTCTGTACTCCAGACTGTGTCATAGCCACAAGAAGTTTCATCTATACAGTATGAGGTCTGTACTCCAGACTGTGTCATAGCCACAAGAAGTTTCATCTATACAGTATGAGGTCTGTACTCCAGACTGTGTCATAGCCACAAGAAGTTTCATCTATACAGTATGAGGTCTGTACTCCAGACTGTGTCATAGCCACAAGAAGTTTCATCTATACAGTATGAATCCAGTCTTCACAAGCTAGATATAGTTAGTTAGTTAGTTACGGTTCCAGCTTCATGGCAACGAGTCATCCCCATTATGCTCCATTCCTGTGTCAGTGAATATCACACGAAATGCTCCTCACTGCCCTAGTGAAAAGTGAAATAGACAGGAGTCTTGACAAGCCAACAGCCTGCACAAGTGCACTGTGCATAATGCTGCCGTCAGAATGCCAACACAAAAGTCCTCCAAGGAAAATACAGTTCATCATCAATGGAAGCGGCAGTCACTGTAAAACCAGCAGCCACACATTACTGCATTAAAAGTCAAGAGGATTGACTTCATTGCCCTGGGATTTATCCCATATTGCTCATTCCACTTTGGCAGGGTGGCCCACTGAAAGCACCACACAAAGCACGAACACCGTAGCTCCAGCAACAAACCCCAGGAGTCTCCGAGAAAAATGCACCTGTGAACCAAAAAGGCAATCCAGTTAATTCCAAGTGACAGGCAGACCGCCATCGTTCCAAACATGCAGTTCAAGCTACAAGAACCGCGGACAGATGTAAAAACATTCTAAACAAAGATCACAGCTTACAGTGTCATGCCATCCACTCAACTCAGTAGCAGGGTGATGGAATCATGCACTACCAGTCCAACATGAGAAAAATGCGACTATAAACCGTAGCCAGAAGCATAAACACTCCAGAGGCTTAACGGTTGAAATGCCTATCCACCATGTTGGGTACCAGAAGCTAAATATGCAAATACTAACTCACTAATTGATTGTAAACAAAGTCGGCTATCCTCTCATAGTTTATCCAAACAACCAAAGCTATTGCCTGGTGGGGTTGGCTGCTGTTGCATATAATATGTGACAGAAAAGATAAAAATCCTTATGATGAAGATAGGGAGCATAAAATGAATGCCATAAATTCTTGAAAGACATGAATACATAATGAAAAATCCATTATCTGAGAATATTATTGACACTAAGTGCCCCTGTTATAACCTACAAGGGTTAAACAGATATTAAATTATGAATTGTTGTCAGAAATAGTTAAAATATGAATTTAAATAAATTGTATAGAAGATAGATTTAACACAAACATTATATGATACAATTTGACTACTCATATATTTATTATTTATGAGTCATTTATATCCTTTCAGCCTGTACCTGCGTGTGAACCAGATCTTGGAAGCTGAAGCTGGAGCTGAACTAAACCTTCATAGTTGTTCAAATGGTTTCATTGTCAAAGTCAGATTTGCCTTGAAGATAGTAAAAATTATCATAGGACAAAAATGTGAAGTATCTGATTATGATATTCGAAGGTGTGATGTTGACAAAGTGAAACAGTGTGTTGACCGTCTGTACCAGAACTTTATGCTGCTGGGTATAAACCAGACAATTCCTGGACTGTGCGAGTAAGTGATTGTCATTGTATTTTTAGCATAATCTTACTTTGTAATTTGTATTTGAATATGTCTTATTCTGTACTGTGCAGCATTAATGTATATATACTTGTGAAAAATATTATGAATAAAATTGTTTTAAAATTAGAATGTTGACAGGAAAATTATACACTAATGTTTGCCATACTTTCTATTTACTTTAAGCAGTATGTTATACACATACATTTATGCTTACATAAATAAAATACATATACACAATGCTTGTGTTGAATTAGAATGCTAATGAAGCAGATGTTTTATAACTGCACAGATAATAGCAACTGTTTCATTTTAAAATGTTACTTCATGCCTACAGATTTTTTGACAAATTATTTTAATCTTGCAAAATTTAATAGGATCTTTGATGAGACAGAAGTCTGTGTGGAGAAATACAGCTATAAGTGTGAATCTTGCACCGAACATTACATTGATTGGTATTACAATTCAGTGGAACATTCAGTAAAGGAGAAGTGTAACAGCATGATTCCTCCTGAACCTGTATGTGAGGATGAGGCAAAACCAGATGAATGTGATCTTCGTGCAGCAACAAAATGTGCCGTTGATGAGTTCAAAAACGTTATCAACCCTTTCATTAAAAGAGATGCCAAGTGCAGGTAGGGTAGAAATTAATTCATAGTTTTATAATACCAATGATTATGGTGAAAATATACAAGGAGTCAAGACTGCATGATAAAACAATGTTTTGACAGATATTTTAATTCACAGATCTCTAATTCTGTATGCATTCTTAAGATTTATATTTGTCAGTCTCATGTGAGTAATGACTCATCCTTTCCTTCCTTCTCCCATAAATAGGAGATCATTGGTGCTCGACTGCCTGCTTCACTCTGTATGATTAGTTTCATGTGTGTCTCTCACAGCATATCAGTTTCTTTCAGAGCTTTTGCTATCCATATCTGAATATTATCTTCCAATACATATTTGGTCTTTCTCTTTTTCTCTTTTCTGCACACAATATGAAATTCTTTCTCTGAATGCTGCACTTGTCTTGCATTATTTGTTGCAGGTTCTAGGTACTTGCACTGTGTTGTCTGTTTAGTTTGTTTCTTTTGATTTTTCCTTTAATTGTTTGTCAATAGCTTAGTTTTTTTTCTGCATTCATTTCCATATAAGAGATTTTAGTGGTGGTAATTAACCTGGCTGTTATTTCTTATAGCTGTTGTCTCTAACTAGCACACCTAATTGTCTAGATAGTGTTGATTTAGCATTTGTGGTATGTTTTTCAGTTGTTATTGCTCCTCTGTAATGAATCAAAACTTCAAAGAAGGTATTGAACACATTGGGTGATAGCAGGCAGCCCTGTAATACTTTGTCACTAATGCATCATAAATTTTGGAGAACTGAACATGTGCTTTTTAAGTATATAGTTGAATATGTTGGGCAATGCAATATTCCCGGTTGTCTCATGACACTCTTTATCAAAAACATATTTACAGTTAAAGGTAGTTGCATATCCTTTACAGGATGTTGCAGTCAATCCCAACATTCTTTTAAGTGTTGTGATTTCCTGACAAGTTTTCGTTCAGTAGTTTGACATTTACTTACTGAACGACCGGCACTTATACCTGTATAAAACCAACGCAAGATGGTCTGCTGCCAAATCGCCCACAGCTGTGTGTAGGGGGGATTGAAAATTGCACCCATAATCCCTTCACGACCCCTCCAACATTTATAGTTAACTAATTGTAAAATAGGTATGTTGTCTATCTATAACTCTAAATGTGTTGAGTGTGCATCCAGTTAAGAACAATTTTGTCAGAGGAACCACACAGTGTTATACTCTCTCCTGATTTCTGGGTTGTGGATTCGATATATTGTCTTCTTTTACTTAGGTAACAGATAGGCAGCCTCCTGTGCATATTGTACATTCCTCAGTGGTTGGAAATCATAAGGAACTGACCATTAAGACAACTGTCTTGGGAGTATGCCTGAAAATCAGCTCACAAGAGAATATCTGAAAGATGCCAATATCCCAGCTTAAATTTAAACAGATAACAAAACCAATGTTCTCTTCTTGGTGAAGGAAACCAATCAGAAATTGACAGTGGGAAATGCTAAGGAACTCCATTGAAAAAACAAAGAGATATTATTAAGAGGATTATTGCTCGCTGGACTTTAGGTGGCCTGGTGTGCCTTGCCAGTGAGAAGACCTGATCGTTCGGGTCTACATCGATTGACGGAGGTCAGTCGCGGTGATCGGGCAAATTTTGAGCTACAGCCCACGATGGGTGACGTTGTAATGTTCTGTTGTGATAATTTGGCCGTGGGTTTGTTTCCGGGTCCGGTCAAGGATATGTACTACTGATGAGCTCAAATGAGCTCAAAACTCAAGTCTAGTGCTTCCATATTGACGTGGATGGACCTTAGGTTCATATCCGAGTATGATCAGCATTGCCAGTAGTGGGTTGTGCTCAATATTTAAATCTCAAATCCCAAAACAACCAAACAAATCAAAGAGATATTACCATAAAGGAAACGAGACTGAAGAAATCTTAAAGTTGATGGAGAAAAGAAAACAAAGTAAATATTACCTAGACGAATATGATAAGATAAATAAAGAAATAAGATATAAATGGATACAGACAAAAAATATTGGTTGAATGGTCAGTGCAGCACAAATGAATTTAGTTACCATAAAGATGTATGATGGAGAAAGAGCAGTGTTAAAAGAAGGAAGTAACTTACAAGGCCAACCTGTTCTAAAAGGGTAAGTCACTGATATACTAAAACATTTGAAGAAAGGAAAAAATATCCGAGCGAGTTGGAATCACAATAGAGAAACTAGAAATACTGTGAGAATTTTGAATAGAAATATTAATTAAACTATTGCATCATATTTACAACAGCAGATATTTACCTAGAGATATGCTGAAATCTGCTCTACTAAAAAGACCAGGAGATATTTAATGCAAAGAATTTTGTACATTCAACCTCTTAAGCCATGCCATCTAACCACTACTTAGAATTATAATGAAATGAACAAGAAGGAAAATAAAGATGGAATTTAGTAAATTAAATAACAGTATGGATTTTTGAAGGGAAAGGCACAAACACTGTGATATACACATTACATACCCATGAGACATCATCAGTACCCATTTAATTGTAATCCAGAATGGTTGCACCTCACACGGTATAGCCCAGCTACACTTCGTCAAGCACTTATAATGTTGCTATACCAACAACCAACACAACCTGGTATTTACTAGCAACTTAGGACAAAGCTACACCGGATCTGCATATTTGGTTATAACTTGATTTAGTAACGTATTAGGTTATAAGTTATTACAAACATTGACTGGTTTTGACTTTACGAACACTGGCTCAGGAATAATGGGCTCAGAATCGGGCATGTAAACATATGCCATCTATTAGGGAAGCTGCCCGAACTATCACTTATACTTAATCAAAATTTTCACATGTTTGGCGTTAGCGAAAGTCGATTAAATGGCAACATCTCAGATGATGACATCGCTATCAGAGGTTTTAAAACCATTAGAAGAGATCCCTATCAGAAACAAGAGACGGGTATTGCAGTTTATATTTCCAACTCGCTTAACGCCCACCGCAGGCTGAACTTTGAAACCTGTGAGATTGAGTGTGTATGGATAGAGGTTAAACTTCAAAATTGCATACCGCTAGTAGTTGGCTATCTTTATCGAAACCCCAGTGCAGGAAATATCTGGTATGAAAAATTCACCACTATGATGGATGTAGTCTTTAGTAATGCTAGGGAAATAATATTGCTAGGTGACTTCAACATAGACGCTAACAAATCAAACAAAACATGGGAAAACATAATAGAGTCATATAATTTCCAACAGTTAGTCAAACAAGCCACTAGAATCACTAAATCATCTGCAACACTTATAGATCATATTTATACTACGTGTGCTGATAACATCACAGAATGTAGTGTACCTATCAATGCAATGAGCGATCACTATCCAGTATGTTGCACGTGGTCGAAAAGGGGCACCAAAACTCCCAAACACAAACATATAAGCATAAAATATAGAAATTACAAAAATTTCAATCGAGACGTCTTCTTACAAGATTTGGTCAACTCATCTCTAGATTATGTTTACCAGCTTCCTGACCCAGACGATGCTCTGGACCACTGGCTAAAGACCTTTCTAAGTATATTTGATAAACATGTTCCATTTAAGGAAGTCCGTGTTAAACATCACACAAAGCCCCCGTGGATCACACAGGAGGTAGTTGAACTTATGAGAGATCGCGACAGGGCTCACAAAAATAGAGATCTAACTATGTACCGTAGTCTGAGAAACAAAGTTCAATATGTTATTCGGAAGGAAAAGAAAAACTATTTTAAGAACATAGTAATAGATAAAACCAACACTAAAGATATATGGAAAGCAATTAATACCTTGACAAACAAACACAAATCATCACAATCATTACCATCAAATCAGGTTACATGTGATCAATTCAGTAGATACTTTCAGTCCGACATAAACCAACTGAAGGCTGCAATACAAGATGCGCCTCATGACATATCTTTATTATCATCATTCTGTGAGAACAAATGCTATGGACACATTTCCTCCAACATACCGCTAATGACGACAACTGAAGTATTTACTCATCTCCGTAATCTAAAAAACAATAACTCATCAGGACTAGATGGAATTAGTAGTTGGATCCTTCGCCATGCTGCACCGGCGATCTGCGAGTCACTAACTTTTATATATAATCAATGTCTAACCAGAGGTCACTTCCCATCAGCCTTTAAAATCGCTAAAGTGTATCCTCATTTAAAAGCTGGTCCTCTAGACGATCGTCTCATGAGTAATTATAGACCAATTTCCATATTATCCTCATTATCCAAACCGCTAGAAAAGCACATCCACAAAACAACACTAGATCACTTAGTTCGCCATAAACTGATAGTTGACAGCCAGTCAGGATTTCGGCCAAAATATTCTTGCCATACGGCACTAACAAACATGATAGAAAACTGGCATCAAAATATTTACAACAATACTCTATGTGGAGCGGTGTTTATAGACTTTAGGAAAGCATTCGATATGATAGATCATACTATTCTAATTAAAAAACTAGAAACAATGAAAGTAAGTTTTAATATAGTGACATTAATAAAATCATTCTTATTAGACAGAAAGCAAGTAGTATCACACAATAAAGTTTTATCTCAAGCCATTACCATTAATATTGGAGTACCTCAGGGGTCTATTCTTGGCCCTCTATTATTTGCCATTTATATAAATGATCTTCCATTAAATCTGTCGTCGTCCTGCGATCTATTTGCTGATGACTGCACAGTATATACAAACGCTGTTGATCGTAATGTGCTAGAATTATCCTTGCAACAGGAAATAAATAGTGTAGTTAACTGGAGTCATGCAAACCGCATGCAAATTAACATTACTAAAACAAAGTCTATGTTAATAGGAACCAGGCAAAGACTTCACACTCTAAACTCGCAGAGAACTCTTCAGCTGCACATTGGCAGCACGCCTGTAGAAAGTGTCACCGAGCACAAGACACTGGGTGTTATCATAGATCAAAATCTAACTTTTAACTCACATGTTCATGCTCTAGTTAAACAAATAGCCAAAAAAGTATACCAACTTGCCAAAATTAAAAATTTCCTTGACGAAAACACAAGAAAGATATTCTATACTTCTCATATACAAACACATATTGATTACTGCTCCACAGTCTGGGATGGATGCTCCAAATCAATAACAAAACGCCTATATTCACTCCAGAAAAGGGCAGTGCGTTTAATTAATGGTGAAAAGCTTACCGCCAATGCTAACCTATATAAACGTCTCCGGTTACTGCCACTCCACAAGCGCCTGCTTTTTATTAAGACCAAACTAATTCACAAAATCCTATTTCAAAATGCTCCAAGCTACCTTTGGCCATTGTTTAAATATAACGCTAGACATAGCGAACGACTAAATATACTTCATGTCCCTAAACCTAGGATAGACTTATATAAAACAAGCTTAGCATACTCTGCCGCTCAGTTGTGGAACAATCTTCCACAAGAAATCAAAGACACCACCAATCATGATACATACATTCGCAACCTGTTTGAACACTACCTTAGTACAGACTACATGCCCCCATAACAAATAACACAAAAAAGACAATAATGGTAACTTATCTCAAACGACAACTAGCCAAAAAACATTCCCTTATGTATGGCACGTTACACCCTCCTTAGGTATTTATAATGCCCATGTTAAACACTGCCTCAGTGAGTCATTTGTTATTGATTATTTTTCATGCGTTTTAATGTTCTTTTGTTGTCAAAAGTTGCTTCATAAGTGATGTTGAATGAAAGAATGTATGAGAGGAAATAGAGAAGAAGGGCAGAATGTCAGACGGGCCTGCGTGCCCAATTCTTAACCCTTTGAAAATAAAGACTTATTATTATTATTATTATTATTATAAAAGGATTCTTTAATTACTGCACTTGATGAAGTGAGCAGAATGTTGGAAGATATTAAAATTGAGGGGAAAGTTCCAGAGTAATTAAAACATATTTACTGGAATGTTTTTTTTTAAGCCCTCACTCGCTTTGAACTCAAGTGTAGTCCATACACACTATTTATAGTAGTGATGGACTGAATTTTGTGTGTGGGTTAGCTTTCCCTATTAACAGTGTACCTTGCCATCAGGTGAACCCACTGCAACTGAAATTTATGTCCCAAGTCAAGGACGACAGGTCAACATTTTAGTCCAGCTGTCCGGTGTAGGGGCTGAACTGCTTACCTCGACATCAGCACACAGATGTTTAAGAACACATTCTTACCCATTCTACCATGCTAACCTGCATTTACTGGAAATGATTAACAGCAGTTAAAATGGGAAATAAAAAGGGCAGTTGTGAATAGATAAAGCAAAGAGTAAGACAAGAATGTGTTTTGTCATGGAATCTCTCCTCTAGCTATTGTGAAAAAAACAATGCAAGAGATCAAAGAGAAGCCAGGAATTTGAGTTTGAGGGTAAAATATTAACAATTTTTTTGCTATACAGATGACACATTATTGATAACAAAAATGCAAAAATAAAATATAAAAAAACTGTTACAGTGTCATAATAGGAACTTCAAACAGCTGACATTCTTCATTATCACAAAAACAGAATTAGTAGTTATTTCAAAGGAAAAAAAGATATAACCAAAATATGATATAACAATAAAAGGAAAAATACTTAGCTAAGTCCATAAATTCATATGTATGGGGACAGTCATAACATCATATGGAAGATGTGCAACAAAGATTAAAAGCAGAATAGGACAAGCAAAAGCTGCATCTCAGAAAATTAAAAGTATCAGATACAGTAAGTCACTATTATTGAATATCAGAAAGAGAATACTAAAATGTAGTATTGAACCCGTTTGCTATATGGCAGTGAATCAAGCAGTGTGAACAAACAGTTTAGAAAGTCTTAGGAATCCATGGAAATGTGGTTTCTGAGACCATAATGCTACTAATTTGGACTGTCAGATTAACTAACATTGAATACCTGTAAAAGGCTCATGAAAATAGAACACTATATACAAATATAAGAAGGAGACAAACATTGTTCTTCGGTCATGTAATGAGACAAGAGGTATTGTGAAACTTTGTAACAACTGGAAAG
>JACEFZ010007550.1:557500-572500 GCA_014155875.1 Cepaea nemoralis
AAAAAAAAAAAAAAAAAAAAAAAAAAAAAAAAAAAAAAAAAAAAAAAAAAAAAAAAAAAAAAAAAAAAAAAAAAAAAAAAAAGAAAAAAAAAAAAAAAAAAAAAGAAAAAAAAAAAAAAAAAAAAAAAAAAAAAAAAAAAAAAAAAAAAAAAAAAAAAAAAAAAAAAAAAGAAAAAAAAAAAAAAAAAAAAAAAAAAAAAAAAAAAAAAAAAAAAAAAAAAAAAAAAAAAAAAGAAAAAAAAAAAAAAAAAAAAAAAAAAAAAAAAAAAAAAAAAAAAAAAAAAAGAAAAAAAAAAAAAAAAAAAAAAAAAAAAAAAAAAAAAAAAAAAAAAAAAAAAAGAAAAAAAAAAAAAAAAAAAAAAAAAAAAAAAAAAAAAAAAAAAAAAAAAAAAAAAAAAAAAAAAAAAAAAAAAAAAAAAAAAAAAAAAAAAAAAAAAAAAAAAAAAAAAAAAAAAAAAAAAAAAAAAAAAAAAAAAAAAAAAAAAAAAAAAAAAAAAAAAAAAAAAAAAAAAAAAAAAAAAAAAAAAAAAAATAAAAAAAAAAAAAAAAAAAAAAAAAAAAAAAAAAAAAAAAAAAAAAAAAAAAAAAAAAAAAAAAAAAAAAAAAAAAAAAAAAAAAAAAAAAAAAAAAAAAAAAAAAAAAAAAAAAAAAAAAAAAAAAAAAAAAAAAAAAAAAAAAAAAAAAAAAAAAAAAAAAAAAAAAAAAAAAAAAAAAAAAAAAAAAAAAAAAAAAAAAAAAAAAAAAAAAAAAAAAAAAAAAAAAAAAAAAAAAAAAAAAAAAAAAAAAAAAAAAAAAAAAAAAAAAAAAAAAAAAAAAAAAAAAAAAAAAAAAAAAAAAAAAAAAAAAAAAAAAAAAAAAAAAAAAAAAAAAAAAAAAAAGAAAAAAAAAAAAAAAAAAAAAAAAAAAAAAAAAAAAAAAAAAAAAAAAAAAAAAAAAAAAAAAAAAAAAAAAAAAAAAAAAAAAAAAAAAAAAAAAAAAAAAAAAAAAAAAAAAAAAAAAAAAAAAAAAAAAAAAAAAAAAAAAAAAAAAAAAAAAAAAAAAAAAAAAAAAAAAAAAAAAAAAAAAAAAAAAAAAAAAAAAAAAAAAAAAAAAAAAAAAAAAAGAAAAAAAAAAAAAAAAAAAAAAAAAAAAAAAAAAAAAAAAAAAAAAAAAAAAAAAAAAAAAAAAAAAAAAAAAAAAGAAAAAAAAAAAAAAAAAAAAAAAAAAAAAAAAAAAAAAAAAAAAAAAAAAAAAAAAAAAAAAAAAAAAAAAAAAAAAAAAAAAAAAAAAAAAAAAAAAAAAAAAAAAAAAAAAAAAAAAAAAAAAAAAAAAAAAAAAAAAAAAAAAAAAAAAAAAAAAAAAAAAAAAAAAAAAAAAAAAAAAAAAAAAAAAAAAAAAAAAAAAAAAAAGAAAAAAAAAAAAAAAAAAAAAAAAAAAAAAAAAAAAAAAAAAAAAAAAAAAAAAAAAAAAAAAAAAAAAAAAAAAAAAAAAAAAAAAAAAAAAAAAAAAAAAAAAAAAAAAAAAAAAAAAAAAAAAAAAAAAAAAAAAAAAAAAAAAAAAAAAAAAAAAAAAAAAAAAAAAAAAAAAAAAAAAAAAAAAAAAAAAAAAAAAAAAAAAAAAAAAAAAAAAAAAAAAAAAAAAAAAAAAAAAAAAAAAAAAAAAAAAAAAAAAAAAAAAAAAAAAAAAAAAAAAAAAAAAAAAAAAAAAAAAAAAAAAAAAAAAAAAAAAAAAAAAAAAAAAAAAAAAAAAAAAAAAAAAAAAAAAAAAAAAAAAAAAAAAAAAAAAAAAAAAAAAAAAAAAAAAAAAAAAAAAAAAAAAAAAAAAAAAAAAAAAAAAAAAAAAAAAAAAAAAAAAAAAAAAAAAAAAAAGAAAAAAAAAAAAAAAAAAAAAAAAAAAAAAAAAAAAAAAAAAAAAAAAAAAAAAAAAAAAAAAAAAAAAAAAAAAAAAAAAAAAAAAAAAAAAAAAAAAAAAAAAAAAAAAAAAAAAAAAAAAAAAAAAAAAAAAAAAAAAAAAAAAAAAAAAAAAAAAAAAAAAAAAAAAAAAAAAAAAAAAAAAAAAAAAAAAAAAAAAAAAAAAAAAAAAAAAAAAAAAAAAAAAAAAAAAAAAAAAAAAAAAAAAAAAAAAAAAAAAAAAAAAAAAAAAAAAAAAAAAAAAAAAAAAAAAAAAAAAAAAAAAAAAAAAAAAAAAAAAAAAAAAAAAAAAAAAAAAAAAAAAAAAAAAAAAAAAAAAAAAAAAAAAAAAAAAAAAAAAAAAAAAAAAAAAAAAAAAAAAAAAAAAAAAAAAAAAAAAAAAAAAAAAAAAAAAAAAAAAAAAAAAAAAAAAAAAAAAAAAAAAAAAAAAAAAAAAAAAAAAAAAAAAAAAAAAAAAAAAAAAAAAAAAAAAAAAAAAAAAAAAAAAAAAAAAAAAAAAAAAAAAAAAAAAAAAAAAAAAAAAAAAAAAAAAAAAAAAAAAAAAAAAAAAAAAAAAAAAAAAAAAAAAAAAAAAAAAAAAAAAAAAAAAAAAAAAAAAAAAAAAAAAAAAAAAAAAAAAAAAAAAAAAAAAAAAAAAAAAAAAAAAAAAAAAAAAAAAAAAAAAAAAAAAAAAAAAAAGAAAAAAAAAAAAAAAAAAAAAAAAAAAAAAAAAAAAAAAAAAAAAAAAAAAAAAAAAAAAAAAAAAAAAAAAAAAAAAAAAAAAAAAAAAAAAAAAAAAAAAAAAAAAAAAAAAAAAAAAAAAAAAAAAAAAAAAAAAAAAAAAAAAAAAAAAAAAAAAAAAAAAAAAAAAAAAAAAAAAAAAAAAAAAAAAAAAAAAAAAAAAAAAAAAAAAAAAAAAAAAAAAAAAAAAAAAAAAAAAAAAAAAAAAAAAAAAAAAAAAAAAAAAAAAAAAAAAAAAAAAAAAAAAAAAAAAAAAAAAAAAAAAAAAAAAAAAAAAAAAAAAAAAAAAAAAAAAAAAAAAAAAAAAAAAAAAAAAAAAAAAAAAAAAAAAAAAAAAAAAAAAAAAAAAAAAAAAAAAAAAAAAAAAAAAAAAAAAAAAAAAAAAAAAAAAAAAAAAAAAAAAAAAAAAAAAAAAAAAAAAAAAAAAAAAAAAAAAAAAAAAAAAAAAAAAAAAAAAAAAAAAAAAAAAAAAAAAAAAAAAAAAAAAAAAAAAAAAAAAAAAAAAAAAAAAAAAAAAAAAAAAAAAAAAAAAAAAAAAAAAAAAAAAAAAAAAAAAAAAAAAAAAAAAAAAAAAAAAAGAAAAAAAAAAAAAAAAAAAAAAAAAAAAAAAAAAAAAAAAAAAAAAAAAAAAAAAAAAAAAAAAAAAAAAAAAAAAAAAAAAAAAAAAAAAAAAAAAAAAAAAAAAAAAAAAAAAAAAAAAAAAAAAAAAAAAAAAAAAAAAAAAAAAAAAAAAAAAAAAAAAAAAAAAAAAAAAAAAAAAAAAAAAAAAAAAAAAAAAAAAAAAAAAAAAAAAAAAAAAAAAAAAAAAAAAAAAAAAAAAAAAAAAAAAAAAAAAAAAAAAAAAAAAAAAAAAAAAAAAAAAAAAAAAAAAAAAAAAAAAAAAAAAAAAAAAAAAAAAAAAAAAAAAAAAAAAAAAAAAAAAAAAAAAAAAAAAAAAAAAAAAAAAAAAAAAAAAAAAAAAAAAAAAAAAAAAAAAAAAAAAAAAAAAAAAAAAAAAAAAAAAAAAAAAAAAAAAAAAAAAAAAAAAAAAAAAAAAAAAAAAAAAAAAAAAAAAAAAAAAAAAAAAAAAAAAAAAAAAAAAAAAAAAAAAAAAAAAAAAAAAAAAAAAAAAAAAAAAAAAAAAAAAAAAAAAAAAAAAAAAAAAAAAAAAAAAAAAAAAAAAAAAAAAAAAAAAAAAAAAAAAAAAAAAAAAAAAAAAAAAAAAAAAAAAAAAAAAAAAAAAAAAAAAAAAAAAAAAAAAAAAAAAAAAAAAAAAAAAAAAAAAAAAAAAAAAAAAAAAAAAAAAAAAAAAAAAAAAAAAAAAAAAAAAAAAAAAAAAAAAAAAAAAAAAAAAAAAAAAAAAAAAAAAAAAAAAAAAAAAAAAAAAAAAAAAAAAAAAAAAAAAAAAAAAAAAAAAAAAAAAAAAAAAAAAAAAAAAAAAAAAAAAAAAAAAAAAAAAAAAAAAAAAAAAAAAAAAAAAAAAAAAAAAAAAAAAAAAAAAAAAAAAAAAAAAAAAAAAAAAAAAAAAAAAAAAAAAAAAAAAAAAAAAAAAAAAAAAAAAAAAAAAAAAAAAAAAAAAAAAAAAAAAAAAAAAAAAAAAAAAAAAAAAAAAAAAAAAAAAAAAAAAAAAAAAAAAAAAAAAAAAAAAAAAAAAAAAAAAAAAAAAAAAAAAAAAAAAAAAAAAAAAAAAAAAAAAAAAAAAAAAAAAAAAAAAAAAAAAAAAAAAAAAAAAAAAAAAAAAAAAAAAAAAAAAAAAAAAAAAAAAAAAAAAAAAAAAAAAAAAAAAAAAAAAAAAAAAAAAAAAAAAAAAAAAAAAAAAAAAAAAAAAAAAAAAAAAAAAAAAAAAAAAAAAAAAAAAAAAAAAAAAAAAAAAAAAAAAAAAAAAAAAAAAAAAAAAAAAAAAAAAAAAAAAAAAAAAAAAAAAAAAAAAAAAAAAAAAAAAAAAAAAAAAAAAAAAAAAAAAAAAAAAAAAAAAAAAAAAAAAAAAAAAAAAAAAAAAAAAAAAAAAAAAAAAAAAAAAAAAAAAAAAAAAAAAAAAAAAAAAAAAAAAAAAAAAAAAAAAAAAAAAAAAAAAAAAAAAAAAAAAAAAAAAAAAAAAAAAAAAAAAAAAAAAAAAAAAAAAAAAAAAAAAAAAAAAAAAAAAAAAAAAAAAAAAAAAAAAAAAAAAAAAAAAAAAAAAAAAAAAAAAAAAAAAAAAAAAAAAAAAAAAAAAAAAAAAAAAAAAAAAAAAAAAAAAAAAAAAAAAAAAAAAAAAAAAAAAAAAAAAAAAAAAAAAAAAAAAAAAAAAAAAAAAAAAAAAAAAAAAAAAAAAAAAAAAAAAAAAAAAAAAAAAAAAAAAAAAAAAAAAAAAAAAAAAAAAAAAAAAAAAAAAAAAAAAAAAAAAAAAAAAAAAAAAAAAAAAAAAAAAAAAAAAAAAAAAAAAAAAAAAAAAAAAAAAAAAAAAAAAAAAAAAAAAAAAAAAAAAAAAAAAAAAAAAAAAAAAAAAAAAAAAAAAAAAAAAAAAAAAAAAAAAAAAAAAAAAAAAAAAAAAAAAAAAAAAAAAAAAAAAAAAAAAAAAAAAAAAAAAAAAAAAAAAAAAAAAAAAAAAAAAAAAAAAAAAAAAAAAAAAAAAAAAAAAAAAAAAAAAAAAAAAAAAAAAAAAAAAAAAAAAAAAAAAAAAAAAAAAAAAAAAAAAAAAAAAAAAAAAAAAAAAAAAAAAAAAAAAAAAAAAAAAAAAAAAAAAAAAAAAAAAAAAAAAAAAAAAAAAAAAAAAAAAAAAAAAAAAAAAAAAAAAAAAAAAAAAAAAAAAAAAAAAAAAAAAAAAAAAAAAAAAAAAAAAAAAAAAAAAAAAAAAAAAAAAAAAAAAAAAAAAAAAAAAAAAAAAAAAAAAAAAAAAAAAAAAAAAAAAAAAAAAAAAAAAAAAAAAAAAAAAAAAAAAAAAAAAAAAAAAAAAAAAAAAAAAAAAAAAAAAAAAAAAAAAAAAAAAAAAAAAAAAAAAAAAAAAAAAAAAAAAAAAAAAAAAAAAAAAAAAAAAAAAAAAAAAAAAAAAAAAAAAAAAAAAAAAAAAAAAAAAAAAAAAAAAAAAAAAAAAAAAAAAAAAAAAAAAAAAAAAAAAAAAAAAAAAAAAAAAAAAAAAAAAAAAAAAAAAAAAAAAAAAAAAAAAAAAAAAAAAAAAAAAAAAAAAAAAAAAAAAAAAAAAAAAAAAAAAAAAAAAAAAAAAAAAAAAAAAAAAAAAAAAAAAAAAAAAAAAAAAAAAAAAAAAAAAAAAAAAAAAAAAAAAAAAAAAAAAAAAAAAAAAAAAAAAAAAAAAAAAAAAAAAAAAAAAAAAAAAAAAAAAAAAAAAAAAAAAAAAAAAAAAAAAAAAAAAAAAAAAAAAAAAAAAAAAAAAAAAAAAAAAAAAAAAAAAAAAAAAAAAAAAAAAAAAAAAAAAAAAAAAAAAAAAAAAAAAAAAAAAAAAAAAAAAAAAAAAAAAAAAAAAAAAAAAAAAAAAAAAAAAAAAAAAAAAAAAAAAAAAAAAAAAAAAAAAAAAAAAAAAAAAAAAAAAAAAAAAAAAAAAAAAAAAAAAAAAAAAAAAAAAAAAAAAAAAAAAAAAAAAAAAAAAAAAAAAAAAAAAAAAAAAAAAAAAAAAAAAAAAAAAAAAAAAAAAAAAAAAAAAAAAAAAAAAAAAAAAAAAAAAAAAAAAAAAAAAAAAAAAAAAAAAAAAAAAAAAAAAAAAAAAAAAAAAAAAAAAAAAAAAAAAAAAAAAAAAAAAAAAAAAAAAAAAAAAAAAAAAAAAAAAAAAAAAAAAAAAAAAAAAAAAAAAAAAAAAAAAAAAAAAAAAAAAAAAAAAAAAAAAAAAAAAAAAAAAAAAAAAAAAAAAAAAAAAAAAAAAAAAAAAAGAAAAAAAAAAAAAAAAAAAAAAAAAAAAAAAAAAAAAAAAAAAAAAAAAAAAAAAAAAAAAAAAAAAAAAAAAAAAAAAAAAAAAAAAAAAAAAAAAAAAAAAAAAAAAAAAAAAAAAAAAAAAAAAAAAAAAAAAAAAAAAAAAAAAAAAAAAAAAAAAAAAAAAAAAAAAAAAAAAAAAAAAAAAAAAAAAAAAAAAAAAAAAAAAAAAAAAAAAAAAAAAAAAAAAAAAAAAAAAAAAAAAAAAAAAAAAAAAAAAAAAAAAAAAAAAAAAAAAAAAAAAAAAAAAAAAAAAAAAAAAAAAAAAAAAAAAAAAAAAAAAAAAAAAAAAAAAAAAAAAAAAAAAAAAAAAAAAAAAAAAAAAAAAAAAAAAAAAAAAAAAAAAAAAAAAAAAAAAAAAAAAAAAAAAAAAAAAAAAAAAAAAAAAAAAAAAAAAAAAAAAAAAAAAAAAAAAAAAAAAAAAAAAAAAAAAAAAAAAAAAAAAAAAAAAAAAAAAAAAAAAAAAAAAAAAAAAAAAAAAAAAAAAAAAAAAAAAAAAAAAAAAAAAAAAAAAAAAAAAAAAAAAAAAAAAAAAAAAAAAAAAAAAAAAAAAAAAAAAAAAAAAAAAAAAAAAAAAAAAAAAAAAAAAAAAAAAAAAAAAAAAAAAAAAAAAAAAAAAAAAAAAAAAAAAAAAAAAAAAAAAAAAAAAAAAAAAAAAAAAAAAAAAAAAAAAAAAAAAAAAAAAAAAAAAAAAAAAAAAAAAAAAAAAAAAAAAAAAAAAAAAAAAAAAAAAAAAAAAAAAAAAAAAAAAAAAAAAAAAAAAAAAAAAAAAAAAAAAAAAAAAAAAAAAAAAAAAAAAAAAAAAAAAAAAAAAAAAAAAAAAAAAAAAAAAAAAAAAAAAAAAAAAAAAAAAAAAAAAAAAAAAAAAAAAAAAAAAAAAAAAAAAAAAAAAAAAAAAAAAAAAAAAAAAAAAAAAAAAAAAAAAAAAAAAAAAAAAAAAAAAAAAAAAAAAAAAAAAAAAAAAAAAAAAAAAAAAAAAAAAAAAAAAAAAAAAAAAAAAAAAAAAAAAAAAAAAAAAAAAAAAAAAAAAAAAAAAAAAAAAAAAAAAAAAAAAAAAAAAAAAAAAAAAAAAAAAAAAAAAAAAAAAAAAAAAAAAAAAAAAAAAAAAAAAAAAAAAAAAAAAAAAAAAAAAAAAAAAAAAAAAAAAAAAAAAAAAAAAAAAAAAAAAAAAAAAAAAAAAAAAAAAAAAAAAAAAAAAAAAAAAAAAAAAAAAAAAAAAAAAAAAAAAAAAAAAAAAAAAAAAAAAAAAAAAAAAAAAAAAAAAAAAAAAAAAAAAAAAAAAAAAAAAAAAAAAAAAAAAAAAAAAAAAAAAAAAAAAAAAAAAAAAAAAAAAAAAAAAAAAAAAAAAAAAAAAAAAAAAAAAAAAAAAAAAAAAAAAAAAAAAAAAAAAAAAAAAAAAAAAAAAAAAAAAAAAAAAAAAAAAAAAAAAAAAAAAAAAAAAAAAAAAAAAAAAAAAAAAAAAAAAAAAAAAAAAAAAAAAAAAAAAAAAAAAAAAAAAAAAAAAAAAAAAAAAAAAAAAAAAAAAAAAAAAAAAAAAAAAAAAAAAAAAAAAAAAAAAAAAAAAAAAAAAAAAAAAAAAAAAAAAAAAAAAAAAAAAAAAAAAAAAAAAAAAAAAAAAAAAAAAAAAAAAAAAAAAAAAAAAAAAAAAAAAAAAAAAAAAAAAAAAAAAAAAAAAAAAAAAAAAAAAAAAAAAAAAAAAAAAAAAAAAAAAAAAAAAAAAAAAAAAAAAAAAAAAAAAAAAAAAAAAAAAAAAAAAAAAAAAAAAAAAAAAAAAAAAAAAAAAAAAAAAAAAAAAAAAAAAAAAAAAAAAAAAAAAAAAAAAAAAAAAAAAAAAAAAAAAAAAAAAAAAAAAAAAAAAAAAAAAAAAAAAAAAAAAAAAAAAAAAAAAAAAAAAAAAAAAAAAAAAAAAAAAAAAAAAAAAAAAAAAAAAAAAAAAAAAAAAAAAAAAAAAAAAAAAAAAAAAAAAAAAAAAAAAAAAAAAAAAAAAAAAAAAAAAAAAAAAAAAAAAAAAAAAAAAAAAAAAAAAAAAAAAAAAAAAAAAAAAAAAAAAAAAAAAAAAAAAAAAAAAAAAAAAAAAAAAAAAAAAAAAAAAAAAAAAAAAAAAAAAAAAAAAAAAAAAAAAAAAAAAAAAAAAAAAAAAAAAAAAAAAAAAAAAAAAAAAAAAAAAAAAAAAAAAAAAAAAAAAAAAAAAAAAAAAAAAAAAAAAAAAAAAAAAAAAAAAAAAAAAAAAAAAAAAAAAAAAAAAAAAAAAAAAAAAAAAAAAAAAAAAAAAAAAAAAAAAAAAAAAAAAAAAAAAAAAAAAAAAAAAAAAAAAAAAAAAAAAAAAAAAAAAAAAAAAAAAAAAAAAAAAAAAAAAAAAAAAAAAAAAAAAAAAAAAAAAAAAAAAAAAAAAAAAAAAAAAAAAAAAAAAAAAAAAAAAAAAAAAAAAAAAAAAAAAAAAAAAAAAAAAAAAAAAAAAAAAAAAAAAAAAAAAAAAAAAAAAAAAAAAAAAAAAAAAAAAAAAAAAAAAAAAAAAAAAAAAAAAAAAAAAAAAAAAAAAAAAAAAAAAAAAAAAAAAAAAAAAAAAAAAAAAAAAAAAAAAAAAAAAAAAAAAAAAAAAAAAAAAAAAAAAAAAAAAAAAAAAAAAAAAAAAAAAAAAAAAAAAAAAAAAAAAAAAAAAAAAAAAAAAAAAAAAAAAAAAAAAAAAAAAAAAAAAAAAAAAAAAAAAAAAAAAAAAAAAAAAAAAAAAAAAAAAAAAAAAAAAAAAAAAAAAAAAAAAAAAAAAAAAAAAAAAAAAAAAAAAAAAAAAAAAAAAAAAAAAAAAAAAAAAAAAAAAAAAAAAAAAAAAAAAAAAAAAAAAAAAAAAAAAAAAAAAAAAAAAAAAAAAAAAAAAAAAAAAAAAAAAAAAAAAAAAAAAAAAAAAAAAAAAAAAAAAAAAAAAAAAAAAAAAAAAAAAAAAAAAAAAAAAAAAAAAAAAAAAAAAAAAAAAAAAAAAAAAAAAAAAAAAAAAAAAAAAAAAAAAAAAAAAAAAAAAAAAAAAAAAAAAAAAAAAAAAAAAAAAAAAAAAAAAAAAAAAAAAAAAAAAAAAAAAAAAAAAAAAAAAAAAAAAAAAAAAAAAAAAAAAAAAAAAAAAAAAAAAAAAAAAAAAAAAAAAAAAAAAAAAAAAAAAAAAAAAAAAAAAAAAAAAAAAAAAAAAAAAAAAAAAAAAAAAAAAAAAAAAAAAAAAAAAAAAAAAAAAAAAAAAAAAAAAAAAAAAAAAAAAAAAAAAAAAAAAAAAAAAAAAAAAAAAAAAAAAAAAAAAAAAAAAAAAAAAAAAAAAAAAAAAAAAAAAAAAAAAAAAAAAAAAAAAAAAAAAAAAAAAAAAAAAAAAAAAAAAAAAAAAAAAAAAAAAAAAAAAAAAAAAAAAAAAAAAAAAAAAAAAAAAAAAAAAAAAAAAAAAAAAAAAAAAACAAAAAAAAAAAAAAAAAAAAAAAAAAAAAAAAAAAAAAAAAAAAAAAAAAAAAAAAAAAAAAAAAAAAAAAAAAAAAAAAAAAAAAAAAAAAAAAAAAAAAAAAAAAAAAAAAAAAAAAAAAAAAAAAAAAAAAAAAAAAAAAAAAAAAAAAAAAAAAAAAAAAAAAAAAAAAAAAAAAAAAAAAAAAAAAAAAAAAAAAAAAAAAAAAAAAAAAAAAAAAAAAAAAAAAAAAAAAAAAAAAAAAAAAAAAAAAAAAAAAAAAAAAAAAAAAAAAAAAAAAAAAAAAAAAAAAAAAAAAAAAAAAAAAAAAAAAAAAAAAAAAAAAAAAAAAAAAAAAAAAAAAAAAAAAAAAAAAAAAAAAAAAAAAAAAAAAAAAAAAAAAAAAAAAAAAAAAAAAAAAAAAAAAAAAAAAAAAAAAAAAAAAAAAAAAAAAAAAAAAAAAAAAAAAAAAAAAAAAAAAAAAAAAAAAAAAAAAAAAAAAAAAAAAAAAAAAAAAAAAAAAAAAAAAAAAAAAAAAAAAAAAAAAAAAAAAAAAAAAAAAAAAAAAAAAAAAAAAAAAAAAAAAAAAAAAAAAAAAAAAAAAAAAAAAAAAAAAAAAAAAAAAAAAAAAAAAAAAAAAAAAAAAAAAAAAAAAAAAAAAAAAAAAAAAAAAAAAAAAAAAAAAAAAAAAAAAAAAAAAAAAAAAAAAAAAAAAAAAAAAAAAAAAAAAAAAAAAAAAAAAAAAAAAAAAAAAAAAAAAAAAAAAAAAAAAAAAAAAAAAAAAAAAAAAAAAAAAAAAAAAAAAAAAAAAAAAAAAAAAAAAAAAAAAAAAAAAAAAAAAAAAAAAAAAAAAAAAAAAAAAAAAAAAAAAAAAAAAAAAAAAAAAAAAAAAAAAAAAAAAAAAAAAAAAAAAAAAAAAAAAAAAAAAAAAAAAAAAAAAAAAAAAAAAAAAAAAAAAAAAAAAAAAAAAAAAAAAAAAAAAAAAAAAAAAAAAAAAAAAAAAAAAAAAAAAAAAAAAAAAAAAAAAAAAAAAAAAAAAAAAAAAAAAAAAAAAAAAAAAAAAAAAAAAAAAAAAAAAAAAAAAAAAAAAAAAAAAAAAAAAAAAAAAAAAAAAAAAAAAAAAAAAAAAAAAAAAAAAAAAAAAAAAAAAAAAAAAAAAAAAAAAAAAAAAAAAAAAAAAAAAAAAAAAAAAAAAAAAAAAAAAAAAAAAAAAAAAAAAAAAAAAAAAAAAAAAAAAAAAAAAAAAAAAAAAAAAAAAAAAAAAAAAAAAAAAAAAAAAAAAAAAAAAAAAAAAAAAAAAAAAAAAAAAAAAAAAAAAAAAAAAAAAAAAAAAAAAAAAAAAAAAAAAAAAAAAAAAAAAAAAAAAAAAAAAAAAAAAAAAAAAAAAAAAAAAAAAAAAAAAAAAAAAAAAAAAAAAAAAAAAAAAAAAAAAAAAAAAAAAAAAAAAAAAAAAAAAAAAAAAAAAAAAAAAAAAAAAAAAAAAAAAAAAAAAAAAAAAAAAAAAAAAAAAAAAAAAAAAAAAAAAAAAAAAAAAAAAAAAAAAAAAAAAAAAAAAAAAAAAAAAAAAAAAAAAAAAAAAAAAAAAAAAAAAAAAAAAAAAAAAAAAAAAAAAAAAAAAAAAAAAAAAAAAAAAAAAAAAAAAAAAAAAAAAAAAAAAAAAAAAAAAAAAAAAAAAAAAAAAAAAAAAAAAAAAAAAAAAAAAAAAAAAAAAAAAAAAAAAAAAAAAAAAAAAAAAAAAAAAAAAAAAAAAAAAAAAAAAAAAAAAAAAAAAAAAAAAAAAAAAAAAAAAAAAAAAAAAAAAAAAAAAAAAAAAAAAAAAAAAAAAAAAAAAAAAAAAAAAAAAAAAAAAAAAAAAAAAAAAAAAAAAAAAAAAAAAAAAAAAAAAAAAAAAAAAAAAAAAAAAAAAAAAAAAAAAAAAAAAAAAAAAAAAAAAAAAAAAAAAAAAAAAAAAAAAAAAAAAAAAAAAAAAAAAAAAAAAAAAAAAAAAAAAAAAAAAAAAAAAAAAAAAAAAAAAAAAAAAAAAAAAAAAAAAAAAAAAAAAAAAAAAAAAAAAAAAAAAAAAAAAAAAAAAAAAAAAAAAAAAAAAAAAAAAAAAAAAAAAAAAAAAAAAAAAAAAAAAAAAAAAAAAAAAAAAAAAAAAAAAAAAAAAAAAAAAAAAAAAAAAAAAAACAAAAAAAAAAAAAAAAAAAAAAAAAAAAAAAAAAAAAAAAAAAAAAAAAAAAAAAAAAAAAAAAAAAAAAAAAAAAAAAAAAAAAAAAAAAAAAAAAAAAAAAAAAAAAAAAAAAAAAAAAAAAAAAAAAAAAAAAAAAAAAAAAAAAAAAAAAAAAAAAAAAAAAAAAAAAAAAAAAAAAAAAAAAAAAAAAAAAAAAAAAAAAAAAAAAAAAAAAAAAAAAAAAAAAAAAAAAAAAAAAAAAAAAAAAAAAAAAAAAAAAAAAAAAAAAAAAAAAAAAAAAAAAAAAAAAAAAAAAAAAAAAAAAAAAAAAAAAAAAAAAAAAAAAAAAAAAAAAAAAAAAAAAAAAAAAAAAAAAAAAAAAAAAAAAAAAAAAAAAAAAAAAAAAAAAAAAAAAAAAAAAAAAAAAAAAAAAAAAAAAAAAAAAAAAAAAAAAAAAAAAAAAAAAAAAAAAAAAAAAAAAAAAAAAAAAAAAAAAAAAAAAAAAAAAAAAAAAAAAAAAAAAAAAAAAAAAAAAAAAAAAAAAAAAAAAAAAAAAAAAAAAAAAAAAAAAAAAAAAAAAAAAAAAAAAAAAAAAAAAAAAAAAAAAAAAAAAAAAAAAAAAAAAAAAAAAAAAAAAAAAAAAAAAAAAAAAAAAAAAAAAAAAAAAAAAAAAAAAAAAAAAAAAAAAAAAAAAAAAAAAAAAAAAAAAAAAAAAAAAAAAAAAAAAAAAAAAAAAAAAAAAAAAAAAAAAAAAAAAAAAAAAAAAAAAAAAAAAAAAAAAAAAAAAAAAAAAAAAAAAAAAAAAAAAAAAAAAAAAAAAAAAAAAAAAAAAAAAAAAAAAAAAAAAAAAAAAAAAAAAAAAAAAAAAAAAAAAAAAAAAAAAAAAAAAAAAAAAAAAAAAAAAAAAAAAAAAAAAAAAAAAAAAAAAAAAAAAAAAAAAAAAAAAAAAAAAAAAAAAAAAAAAAAAAAAAAAAAAAAAAAAAAAAAAAAAAAAAAAAAAAAAAAAAAAAAAAAAAAAAAAAAAAAAAAAAAAAAAAAAAAAAAAAAAAAAAAAAAAAAAAAAAAAAAAAAAAAAAAAAAAAAAAAAAAAAAAAAAAAAAAAAAAAAAAAAAAAAAAAAAAAAAAAAAAAAAAAAAAAAAAAAAAAAAAAAAAAAAAAAAAAAAAAAAAAAAAAAAAAAAAAAAAAAAAAAAAAAAAAAAAAAAAAAAAAAAAAAAAAAAAAAAAAAAAAAAAAAAAAAAAAAAAAAAAAAAAAAAAAAAAAAAAAAAAAAAAAAAAAAAAAAAAAAAAAAAAAAAAAAAAAAAAAAAAAAAAAAAAAAAAGAAAAAAAAAAAAAAAAAAAAAAAAAAAAAAAAAAAAAAAAAAAAAAAAAAAAAAAAAAAAAAAAAAAAAAAAAAAAAAAAAAAAAAAAAAAAAAAAAAAAAAAAAAAAAAAAAAAAAAAAAAAAAAAAAAAAAAAAAAAAAAAAAAAAAAAAAAAAAAAAAAAAAAAAAAAAAAAAAAAAAAAAAAAAAAAAAAAAAAAAAAAAAAAAAAAAAAAAAAAAAAAAAAAAAAAAAAAAAAAAAAAAAAAAAAAAAAAAAAAAAAAAAAAAAAAAAAAAAAAAAAAAAAAAAAAAAAAAAAAAAAAAAAAAAAAAAAAAAAAAAAAAAAAAAAAAAAAAAAAAAAAAAAAAAAAAAAAAAAAAAAAAAAAAAAAAAAAAAAAAAAAAAAAAAAAAAAAAAAAAAAAAAAAAAAAAAAAAAAAAAAAAAAAAAAAAAAAAAAAAAAAAAAAAAAAAAAAAAAAAAAAAAAAAAAAAAAAAAAAAAAAAAAAAAAAAAAAAAAAAAAAAAAAAAAAAAAAAAAAAAAAAAAAAAAAAAAAAAAAAAAAAAAAAAAAAAAAAAAAAAAAAAAAAAAAAAAAAAAAAAAAAAAAAAAAAAAAAAAAAAAAAAAAAAAAAAAAAAAAAAAAAAAAAAAAAAAAAAAAAAAAAAAAAAAAAAAAAAAAAAAAAAAAAAAAAAAAAAAAAAAAAAAAAAAAAAAAAGAAAAAAAAAAAAAAAAAAAAAAAAAAAAAAAAAAAAAAAAAAAAAAAAAAAAAAAAAAAAAAAAAAAAAAAAAAAAAAAAAAAAAAAAAAAAAAAAAAAAAAAAAAAAAAAAAAAAAAAAAAAAAAAAAAAAAAAAAAAAAAAAAAAAAAAAAAAAAAAAAAAAAAAAAAAAAAAAAAAAAAAAAAAAAAAAAAAAAAAAAAAAAAAAAAAAAAAAAAAAAAAAAAAAAAAAAAAAAAAAAAAAAAAAAAAAAAAAAAAAAAAAAAAAAAAAAAAAAAAAAAAAAAAAAAAAAAAAAAAAAAAAAAAAAAAAAAAAAAAAAAAAAAAAAAAAAAAAAAAAAAAAAAAAAAAAAAAAAAAAAAAAAAAAAAAAAAAAAAAAAAAAAAAAAAAAAAAAAAAAAAAAAAAAAAAAAAAAAAAAAAAAAAAAAAAAAAAAAAAAAAAAAAAAAAAAAAAAAAAAAAAAAAAAAAAAAAAAAAAAAAAAAAAAAAAAAAAAAAAAAAAAAAAAAAAAAAAAAAAAAAAAAAAAAAAAAAAAAAAAAAAAAAAAAAAAAAAAAAAAAAAAAAAAAAAAAAAAAAAAAAAAAAAAAAAAAAAAAAAAAAAAAAAAAAAAAAAAAAAAAAAAAAAAAAAAAAAAAAAAAAAAAAAAAAAAAAAAAAAAAAAAAAAAAAAAAAAAAAAAAAAAAAAAAAAAAAAAAAAAAAAAAAAAAAAAAAAAAAAAAAAAAAAAAAAAAAAAAAAAAAAAAAAAAAAAAAAAAAAAAAAAAAAAAAAAAAAAAAAAAAAAAAAAAAAAAAAAAAAAAAAAAAAAAAAAAAAAAAAAAAAAAAAAAAAAAAAAAAAAAAAAAAAAAAAAAAAAAAAAAAAAAAAAAAAAAAAAAAAAAAAAAAAAAAAAAAAAAAAAAAAAAAAAAAAAAAAAAAAAAAAAAAAAAAAAAAA
>JACEFZ010007550.1:577500-580000 GCA_014155875.1 Cepaea nemoralis
AAAAAAAAAAAAAAAAAAAAAAAAAAAAAAAAAAAGAAAAAAAAAAAAAAAAAAAAAAAAAAAAAAAAAGAAAAAAAAAAAAAAAAAAAAAAAAAAAAAAAAAAAAAAAAAAAAAAAAAAAAAAAAAAAAAGAAAAAAAAAAAAAAAAAAAAAAAAAAAAAAAAAAGAAAAAAAAAAAAAAAAAAAAAAAAAAAAAAAAAAAAAAAAAAAAAAAAAAAAAAAAAAAAAAAAAAAAAAAAAAAAAAAAAAAAAAAAAAAAAAAAAAAAAGAAAAAAAAAAAAAAAAAAAAAAAAAAAAAAAAAAAAAAAAAAAAAAAAAAAAAAAAAAAAAAAAAAAAAAAAAAAAAAAAAAAAAAAAAAAAAAAAAAAAAAAAAAAAAAAAAAAAAAAAAAAAAAAAAAAAAAAAAAAAAAAAAAAAAAGAAAAAAAAAAAAAAAAAAAAAAAAAAAAAAAAAAAAAAAAAAAAAAAAAAAAAAAAAAAAAAAAAAAAAAAAAAAAAAAAAAAAAAAAAAAAAAAAAAAAAAAAAAAAAAAAAAAAAAAAAAAAAAAAAAAAAAAAAAAAAAAAAAAAAAAAAAAAAAAAAAGAAAAAAAAAAAAAAAAAAAAAAAAAAAAAAAAAAAAAAAAAAAAAAAAAAAAAAAAAAAAAAAAAAAAAAAAAAAAAAAAAAAAAAAAAAAAAAAAAAAGAAAAAAAAAAAAAAAAAAAAAAAAAAAAAAAAAAAAAAAAAAAAAAAAAAAAAAAAAAAAAAAAAAAAAAAAAAAAAAAAAAAAAAAAAAAAAAAAAAAAAAAAAAAAAAAAAAAAAAAAAAAAAAAAAAAAAAAAAAAAAAAAAAAAAAAAAAAAAAAAAAAAAAAAAAAAAAAAAAAAAAAAAAAAAAAAAAAAAAAAAAAAAAAAAAAAAAAAAAAAAAAAAAAAAAAAAAAAAAAAAAAAAAAAAAAAAGAAAAAAAAAAAAAAAAAAAAAAAAAAAAAAAAAAAAAAAAAAAAAAAAAAAAAAAAAAAAAAAAAAAAAAAAAAAAAAAAAAAAAAAAAAAAAAAAAAAAAAAAAAAAAAAAAAAAAAAAAAAAAAAAAAAAAAAAAAAAAAAAAAAAAAAAAAAAAAAAAAAAAAAAAAAAAAAAAAAAAAAAAAAAAAAAAAAAAAAAAAAAAAAAAAAAAAAAAAAAAAAAAAAAAAAAAAAAAAAAAAAAAAAAAAAAAAAAAAAAAAAAAAAAAAAAAAAAAAAAAAAAAAAAAAAAAAAAAAAAAAAAAAAAAAAAAAAAAAAAAAAAAAAAAAAAAAAAAAAAAAAAAAAAAAAAAAAAAAAAAAAAAAAAAAAAAAAAAAAAAAAAAAAAAAAAAAAAAAAAAAAAAAAAAAAAAAAAAAAAAAAAAAAAAAAAAAAAAAAAAAAAAAAAAAAAAAAAAAAAAAAAAAAAAAAAAAAAAAAAAAAAAAAAAAAAAAAAAAAAAAAAAAAAAAAAAAAAAAAAAAAAAAAAAAAAAAAAAAAAAAAAAAAAAAAAAAAAAAAAAAAAAAAAAAAAAAAAAAAAAAAAAAAAAAAAAAAAAAAAAAAAAAAAAAAAAAAAAAAAAAAAAAAAAAAAAAAAAAAAAAAAAAAAAAAAAAAAAAAAAAAAAAAAAAAAAAAAAAAAAAAAAAAAAAAAAAAAAAAAAAAAAAAAAAATAAAAAAAAAAAAAAAAAAAAAAAAAAAAAAAAAAAAAAAAAAAAAAAAAAAAAAAAAAAAAAAAAAAAAAAAAAAAAAAAAAAAAAAAAAAAAAAAAAAAAAAAAAAAAAAAAAAAAAAAAAAAAAAAAAAAAAAAAAAAAAAAAAAAAAAAAAAAAAAAAAAAAAAAAAAAAAAAAAAAAAAAAAAAAAAAAAAAAAAAAAAAAAAAAAAAAAAAAAAAAAAAAAAAAAAAAAAAAAAAAAAAAAAAAAAAAAAAAAAAAAAAAAAAAAAAAAAAAAAAAAAAAAAAAAAAAAAAAAAAAAAAAAAAAAAAAAAAAAAAAAAAAAAAAAAAAAAAAAAAAAAAAAAAAAAAAAAAAAAAAAAAAAAAAAAAAAAAAAAAAAAAAAAAAAAAAAAAAAAAAAAAAAAAAAAAAAAAAAAAAAAAAAAAAAAAAAAAAAAAAAAAAAAAAAAAAAAAAAAAAAAAAAAAAAAAAAAAAAAAAAAAAAAAAAAAAAAAAAAAAAAAAAAAAAAAAAAAAAAAAAAAAAAAAAAAAAAAAAAAAAAAAAAGAAAAAAAAAAAAAAAAAAAAAAAAAAAAAAAAAAAAAAAAAAAAAAAAAAAAAAAAAAAAAAAAAAAAAAAAAAAAAAAAAAAAAAAAAAAAAAAAAAAAAAAAAAAAAAAAAAAAAAAAAAAAAAAAAAAAAAAAAAAAAAAAAAAAAAAAAAAAAAAAAAAAAAAAAAAAAAAAAAAAAAAAAAAAAAAAAAAAAAAAAAAAAAAAAAAAAAAAAAAAAAAAAAAAAAAAAAAAAAAAAAAAAAAAAAAAAAAAAAAAAAAAAAAAAAAAAAAAAAAAAAAAAAAAAAAAAAAAAAAAAAA